>JAGGAQ010000437.1:0-16636 GCA_017657225.1 Termitomyces sp. T69sscA | reverse complement strand
GTTTAATGTACTCTTTGAGCTCCAGCTCAAATATCCGTGCAAAAAGTTTGATATATTCAGTCGAATCAGCCCTAGGTACACGCTGGCCTCTATCAGCCAATAATTGTAGATGCTTTACCACGTAAAGCTGTAGACGCTTCTGCGTCGATTCTTTAGTGACCATTGGAAAACAGTCAAGAACCAGCTGAAGCTGGACTGACAAGGTCGATAGCGACCTTCCATCCTCCTCTTCATCAGAGGAGTCTAGTTCAGACGCTAGGTCCAGAACTTTCCTGGGGCTCTTGAGCCTCACCTGTGGCTCCTTGCCACTCCTCCTCAACTTCTCCTTCATCGGAGGCGCTGCAGGCACCTCTTCTCGCAATTGTTCCGTCTGCCTGGTCACTGTGGATGGGCTCACTCCTGGCTGCATTGTCGTCTGCTCTGACAGCGCTTCCTGAGCCTGCTTAGCTCCTTGCTTGGGCTGCATCGTCCGGAATGGTGTGCTATGTGCTAGCATGCTACTCTGAGTCGTGTCCACATATCGGACAGATCCACCCATTGCCTCCGATGAGCACGTAGTGTTCTCGGGCAAATTCAGATAGATCAGTGATGCTAGATTCGTCGCTGGGATTGACAATCCCGATGCAAATGAGTTGTCCACTGGTCTAGAACCAGGGTTCAATATTGATTTCATCCGTGAAACGGATAATCCTCCTGGCATACCAAAACTCTTGCTAATATTGCAAATTATTTGATCATCCCGCTTAGGTGGGGGCTGGTATTTCAACTGGAGACGGCAACGACGACGGAAGCAGGCGGAGCTCAGACGACCACCAGAACAGGCTGAACAGCCCATTATGTATATTTTACCTTAGGTAACATCGAGTGCCTACACTCGAGTTTTGTTGCTGACCACCCGTGCTTAACAGCACATTTTGTATCATGCTTGTAGTATATATATTATATTCTTGCAATTCACGGTGGAGACCCCACCATATACCTCGATCTATTCGCACCACTGGCGTACCCTCCATGTGATTCCCTTACCCTTCTGGGTACTAAGTACATGGGTGATCTTGGTGGCCACTCAGTGGCCTGGTGATTAGATTGGGTGCAGTCCTACTGCACCTACCTTGTATCTTCGAGGCAGGCACTTGCCCCGCTAATATCCATTGTCATACACGTACAACTTGTCTACCCAGCTGTCATTTTGACGACAGCAGGCATCACTAAGATGCCCTCGTTAGCTACCTACCCAACCTACTCGAGACCATGCATCGGTCTAAAAGGGGGGTATGTAACCAGCGGATTACTTAGACTTAGTTGAGACGCAATACATCGTGTCTCACTGCCATATATAGACTATACCGCACATCCGTGATGCGCGTTGGTAGATTACGTAAGGACAACATCTTGTATTCACAACATATCTAGTCTAATCCGATATTTTGGTCTGATTCAGCTACTGCGTGAAGCACACAAGATTGTTCTATCTGTAGCCACCGGCTACATAGGTACTCTAGTCTTGATATTATGTAACCCATCTTGTCTGTTGTGTTTTGTCTCTGTTTTGTTTTCTCACGCGTCCCGGTCTCATTACTTTTACTTGCTTCTTTTTCTTGTCGTACTCGTCTCGTTTCACCTCTCTGTCTCGTCTCCACTTGTCTCGTACCTCCAATCTATTCTTGTTGTTCTCCTTTCTCTTTCCCACTCTAAGTTCTCTTGGTTCTCCATTCCCGGCTCCTCTCTTCAACTTAATCATCTCCACCTTGTCTTATCTTATCTCGACTCTTTCCCCTTTTGGCTGTTTGACTTGCCCGGTTCTGTTTCCATCCCGGGACTTGCTAAGTCCCTGCGCCTGATTATCTCTTGATCCCCAGGACTCGCTCACCCACTGGCACTCACTCATCTCATCCTCTTGCACCCCCGGAACTCGCACCAACCCCCGGCACTTGTTCTCCACCCTCCCCGGCACTTGTCTCACTCTCCAGCGCTACCGGTGCTCCCCCACACACCGCCTCCACCCCGTTTCGGTCTCCTACGCCTCGTGCCCCTCCTGGTGCTCTGTGTTTGTGTACATAGTGATTAGCTGTAAGGTGTTCACCCAGTAGACTGAGCCCCCGTGGTCAGCGGAACCTGACACACTCTTTCTGATCTCCTTGGCACTCATAATGTTCCTGGCCTTCACTGTATTTTCAAGAATGCAAAGCTTGATAGTTGGAGCATAGAAAAGCTCCTCAAGAGGATGCAAATGACACTTGAAGGAGATTGTCATCCTGAAAACTATTCTGATCTTGAAATGAGCTTGCTCTGGCTATATATGAACTTTGTGGTGGTGCAGCTCTTCATGCTCTCCACCAATCTCCTTTTACTTTTCCTTCTCGCACAACTTTATTTGAGCACTATTGAGATTTTCACTTGCATATCACAGTTGGATATATCAAAATGTCTGATATTCTTCTGAATATGAATATCAAAACTATGTCTGAAGAGATCAAATCAGAACACCAAACTGTTGGAATAACCCTTTCAATGGATGAGATTGCATGTGATAGTCAATTATGCTACTTGCCAACCACTGATGAGGTTGCAGGGCTTTGTGAGCATGCTGTAACACAGTTTTCATCTTTAAAGATGGGAACTAATCTTGCTGTAGTATGTTCAGTTCATGAAGCAGTACGTGAAAGCAAAGTACATGTTAGGCAGGAAGTTTTGATAGCTGCCTTCTGCTGCAATGATGAGGTAGGCTATGGTGCTCAACTTGTGCTACTGGTGCCAACATGTAAGCAAGGGTTTTTCAAGGATGCAGCTCTTGTTATTGAGATGTGCCAGCAGGCATGAAAAATTTCACCATATGGTGAAACTCTTCATGGCCTAATTTGGTCTGTATCTTCTTATAGTGATCTTAAACATTGTCCTGCCCTATATCTTCATTGTATGACTCTTGAGCTCGTACAAAGTGATTCTCTTTATGAATATCTTGGAAATCTTCCTGGGCTGAATTTTTGGACTGATTCAGGTGGTGAAACACAGGATTTAGATTATAAGCATGACTTTAAACGTCAGTTGTGACATGGCTTGATTTCTTCTATTGAATTTTCTGAAAAATTTTCAGGTCTATGCAAATTGTTATGTGCATGAGATTGTATTTTAGTTGATAATGTTATCATCAACAAGAGTCTTCTTGCATTGTGGTTTGAGTAACTTGTGGATGTGGATTGGTCTGAAAATCCCATCTATTCTTTACTTAATCCAGACTCGTCAATCTCTGGCTGTATTCATGCCCTTCTTAGTTTAAAGGATGCACAAGATGTTCCAAGAGCCATCAAGTTTCTCTCTGTTGTAGCAAATCTTTGTAATCTTGATACCTCTGGTTTTGATCCATCTCAACACAACACTCATTGTGCACTTTCATTACTTGAAAAAATGTTTGAACTTCTCAATCTCACAACAGACTACCAGTCTTGCTAAGTTTACACACATTGCATGTGCTCTTTTTTTGAAACATAAGAGTGATTTCATGCCTCAGCATCTTTGCAATGATTTGCAGTGTATGGTTCAGACTGTTATCTTTTGAGTAGCTCACACCATAATTCTTGATTCCAAACACAAGGCTTTTCTATGTCTACTTGGTGATGATGTCTTTGAGGTTTTATTTGGCTGGATACAGGTGATAGGTGGACACTCTCCAAATGTTGATGTTGGTGAACTTTGTAGCTGATTTGCATTTGCTATACAACTTGATTCAATTTCTGAACATTATTATGACTGAGAGCATCATTTACGCTGTTTGAAGCTGATACACAGCCATGACAATGATCATCTTTCTCCTCCACAGTGTAAGAGTGAATTACAGTATGGCTATGATATAGACTTTTCAGCACACTTTGATAATTGGCAAATTTACAGAGTTTATTTGTTGAGACCAAAAAGGTGGAAAATATCCTGGTATCTCAGCAGAGGTGGATTGATCACTTGGGGATCTGGAAGAAGGTCAACTTGACTTTGAATTGGATGCAGATTATACCTTCTGGTCTTATAATGGAAAAGCTGCACTTGATGCTGAGATCTGTTCTTAAGAAACAGATCAACCACATTCTATTTGGATGATGGTATACCAGGTCACAAAAAGACAATTTTAAGTCTTCTTATGAACTCCTCTCTTGATATTGATTATAACAAGAGTCATGATCATCTCCTTTGAGTTTGCTACTTTTCTATTGGTGGTAACAAACAGGATCACCTGCCTGATATTGCAAGCTCTGCTCAATATTTGCACCAATCAAGCAATAATTTCTTTTCTCTTGGATCACTCTATGGTACACTAGTCTACATTGACCAAACACACATTTGTCTTGCAATACTGCAGGTACTCTATTGAAATCTTCATTCCAATGTATTGATCATGTATCAATTGATGAGATTTCTCTTCTAGACTTAAAGTATGATGCTACAGGACAGATTCTTTCCTTTGTTCTTGTTAATCATACTTCTCCACTGGGTATTTATTTTGACTTCTTCATGGATTTGGAACTCAAAATTCATCTCACTTAAACCCTCTCAAATCATGAACTTCTCAATCTCACTCTATCACTTGCCTTCACTATCTGTGCATATCTGTTAATGGTTGTCTTGCTTATCCCTTGCCTCACACAAAATATGCATCAGTCTCAAGAGATACACTTGATTTACCATACAACTTTGTATCAAATACAATGAAGAAGACATGGATCATCACAGAAAAAGACTTGCTAGATAGCCTTGTATTGTTTGCCGTGTTCTCATCTCTGTTTTGTTTTCTCATGTGCCCCGGTCTCTTTATTTCTACTTGCTCTTTTCTCATTGTACTTGTCTCGTTTTGTCTCTCTATCTTGTCTCTACTCGCCTCGTCCTCTCAATCTATTCTAATTGCTCTTCTCTCCCTCTCTATTCTAAGTTCTCTTGGTTCTTCCATTCCTGACTCCTCTCATCAACTTAATCTATTCCATCTCTCATTATCTTATCTTGACTCTTTCCCCTTTTGGCTGCTTAGTTTCCCCAACTCTGTTTCCATCCCCAGGACTCATTAAGTCCCCATGCCCGCTATCTCTTTGATCCCCGGGACTCGCTCGCTCACTGGCGCTCGCTTGTTCCATCCTCTTGTACCCCCGGGACTCGCGCCAACCTCTGGCACTCGTCCTCCACCCTTTCCAGCACTTGCCCCACTCACTGGCGCTACCGGCACTCCCCCACATACCGCCCCTGCCCCACTTCGGTCTCCTACGCCTCACACCCTCCTGGTGCTCTGTGTCTGTGTACACGGTGATCACTACATAAGGTATTCGCCCAGTGGACTGAGCCCCCGTGGTCAGCGGAACCTGACATCACCGAGCTCTATCTTTTGAACATCTACAAATCTCAGATGACAACCTATCATGTGGGACACGATAGGTTGTTTCTGGGAGGACAAAAAACAGGAGTTTGGGACTCATCTTAAAATCATCAGTTTTTGAGTTGACATAAACAGGGGCACTATCATGCTAACAAAAGACTCACTCTGTCACAACCTGCTACCGACCCCCAGGACTCAGCCCCGGCTCTGGGACTCCAACCCTCCCCAAAACAACCCCCACGACCGCCCTGGGCCTGGACCACTACCCGGCCAACCCCCTTGGCAGCCCCAGGCCATCACCGACCATCACTGCCCATCACCGCCACCAGCCACTGCCACTTGCGGCATCCCCCAGCCATCACTGCTGTGACCGCCACATCAGCGCCGGTCTCAGCTATCACACCACCCATAGCTGCCATATTAGCGCTGGCACCGGCAACACCCATCACCCCCGGCCTGTGCTGAGACCCCCATCACGCATCACAATTACGCATCACCGCTGACCCAACCTCCGCACACCACGCCCCGCTCCTGCTTCCTCCTCAATGCCCTGCCACCGTGTGTCTCTGCATTTCCAGTACAAGACCTCCACGCTGTGCAACATGTCTCAACCTCACCCCACCCCACATGGTCCCCGGGTCTCACCCCAAGCCCTGGTGCCACAACCCACCACTAAAACCCAGGCCTGAGCCTTGGGGCCTACCTACTGTGTAGTATATAAGTTGTAGAGTAGTAAGTAGTACTTTAGTCTTGATATTACCATAGCTCCATACTGTTTTGTTATGCTTTTGTCTCTGTCTCATTTTCTCATGTGTTCTGGTCTCATCATTTCCACTTGCTTCATTTTTTATTGTACTCACCTTGTATCGTCTTCTTGCCTCGACTCTATTTGTCTTGTACTCTGATCCATTCTACTTTGCTTCTTCTCTCTCTCCCAACTCTAAGTTCTCTTGTCTCTTCTGCCTCCAGTTCCTCATCTCAACTTGCTCTGTTCCCTCTCCCCTTATCTTATCTTGACCCTTTCCCCTTTTGGCCCACTTAATTTCTGCGTCTCTGCTTCCATTCCCAAGACTCACTAAGTCCCTGTGCCCGTTATCTCTTTGAACCCTGGGACTCACCGGTGCTCACTCGTTCCACCCTCCTGTACCCCCAGGACTTGCGACTACCCCCGGCACTCATCCTCCACCCTCCCTGGCACTCACCCACTTATCAGCGCTACCAGCACTCCCCAACATACTGCTCCTGCCCTGCTTCGGCCTTCTATGCCTCGTGCCCTACCAGTGCTCTGCATCCATGGACATGGTGATCACCACATAAGGTATTTGCCCAGTGGACTGAGCCCCCGTGGTTAGCGGAACCTGACAGTAATGGTGGTTGTTGAATGATCTATTGTTATAACTCCCACAGACAAAGGAATAATGTCCTTTCATAGTTGAGGTAGATTCCTGTGTATAGGCATTGATTTTTTGCCAATCTTGTTGTACAGTGAGAAAAGAGCTGGCCACCTCCAAGGTAGAACATTAAGCAGCCAGTTAAGGTGGCCTGCAAGACATTGCCATTCTCTAAGACATGGCCAGCATGAAGGAGTCTCTATGAAGGATTTTCTTTTATCGCAGATGTCATTGATTGTGTCAGGTTCTGCTGACCATGGAGGCTCAGTCCACTGGGCAAATACCTTACGTGGTGATCACCATGTCCACAGATGCAAAGCACTGGTAGGGCGTGAGGCGTAGGAGGCCAAAGCAGGGTAGGAGCAGTGTGTTGGGGAGTGCCGTTAGCACTGGTAAGTGGGTGAGTGCTGGGGAGGGTGAAGGATGAGTGCTGGGGGTAGGCGCAAGTCCTGGGGGTACAGGAGGGTGGAACGAGTGAGCACCGGTGCGCGAGTGAGTCCCAGGGTTCAAAGAGATAACGGGCACAGGGACTTAGTAAGTCCTGGGGATGGAAGCAGAGACGCAGAAATTAAGTGGGCCAAAAGGGGAAAGGGTCAAGATAAGATAAGGGGAGAGGGAACAGAGTAAGTTGAGATGAGGAACCGGAGGCAGAAGAGACAAGAGAACTTAGAGTTGGGAGAGAGAGAAGAAGCAAAGTAGAATGGATCAGAGTACGAGACAAATAGAGTCGAGGCAAGGAGACGATACAAGGTGAGTACAATAAAAAATGAAGCAAGTGGAAATGATGAGACCAGAACATGTGAGAAAATGAGACAAAGACAAAAGCACAACAAAACAGTATGGAACTACGGTAATATCAAGACTGAAGTACTACTTACTACTCTACAAGTTATATACTACGCAGTAGATAGGCCCCAAGGCTCAGGCCTGGGTTTTAGTGGTGGGTCATGGCACCAGGGCTTGGGGTGAGACCCGGGGGCCATGCAGGGTGGGGTGAGGTTGAGACATGTTGCGCAGCGTGGAGGTCTTGTACTGGAAATGCAGAGACACATGGTGGTGGGGCAGTGAGGAGGAAGCAGGAGCAGGGCGTAGTGTGCGGAGGTCGGGTCAGCGGTGATGCATGATTGTGATGTGTGATGGGGGTCTGAGCGCAGGCTGGGGGTGACGGGTGTTGCGCCAAGACCAGCGCTGATGTGGCAGTCATGGCAGTGATGGCCAGGAGATGCCGCAAGTGGCGGTGGCTGGTGGCAGTGATGGGCGGTGATGAGTGGTGATGGCTGGGGGCTGCCAAAGGGGTTGGCTGAGTAGTGGTCCAGGTCTGGGGCGGTAGTGGGGGTTGTTTTGGGGAGGGTTGGAGTCCCAGGGCCAGGGCTGAGTCCTGGGGGTCAGTAGCAGGTCGTGACAATTACAGCACCCTCAGCTGCAAATTCCTCAAAGCCTTGTAATATTTGTCACTGTCAGGTTTCTGGACCTGACTGGGAGAACCACATGGGTGGTCACATCCTCCAAAGGCTGAGAAATGTCCAGGTGGATGGAGAAAGCTGGGGAGTGGTGTGTATATAATTATCACAATTTATTTTCATGCACACCATTAATATCCCTTTTTAGGTCTCCACTGAATATCCTTGTAGATTCTGTGGGCAATCCAGTATCAATAGAGCATGCTAATTGCACATTAGCAGTGGAAAGGCAGTGTCAAGTTGTGCTCATTCTTATGAATTCAGGATCAGCTCAGCATCAAAGATAACAGAACAGAAACCTTGTACCAACATCCCTGTTCTGTGCAAATTCTGCTCAGAAGTATGCTGGAAATAACAATGTACCTGTAAGAAAGACATCCATCTTGGAAATCAAAGTTTTTCTGGTAAAATCTCTATCACTCATGAGAAGGAGATAAGGCTTGGGATACCTGATGAACTGGTTGTCATCTTATTTCCAGAATCAATGCATCTGACTTGCACCATTCAACACATCTCCCACAAATTTATGATTCCCATGGTGACTCTCCTCGTCAATCCCAGCATATGCCAGTGCAGTCTCCACATCAGCTTATACTTATCTCTTTGCCTGCTCTTCAATACCCAACATCTTCAACAACATCTTGAAATAGTGATACTTTCTGGTAATTGACAATGTATGTGTATACTTTTGTGTTAACTAGTCTATCATATGGTGACAATCCTGACTTTCAATTTTGATTGATGCCGACACTTGGTCAACAGCAGCCGGATCAAAGCTGGATGACAGTCGTCAATTTTGAAAACAGCTGCTACCAAATTGGGAACAAGATTCAATGTCAGAATTGCCCAATCCAACACCTCTTGCTTCACACACTCACTACGGTGGGTCAGTCACAAATCAGCTCTGATTTTGCACTTTTGTGCCTCTTACATTTTTCCATCTCAAGTTTCTCGTGATGGATAGAACTATTGATAATAGCTACTGATTTTTTCCTGGACTCACAGACAAGGCAAATAACCTGACAACCCATTGCACAAGTACATGCTCAGCACTTGTTGGCCAGAACCATCAACAAACACACAGATGGTAGAATAAGTAACAGAAGTCACATCATTTTCGAAGAAGCAACTTAATAAACGGCTGTCCACCACGACACATGAGACACCCACCAGATTTCTTGTACATCATAGTTCAGAACACAACACTTATTGACACACGTTATATATCGAAAACAACAATGCTATAACTGATAACTGTGTCTTCCATCCCCTCAAGCATTTACGCCATCACGAGGAATGTTGACTATAACAAAAGCTTCCAAAAATTACTGAGAGTCGAAACTCACAGATGAGTTCGGATGTATAATTTGCAATCAGCAAAAAACTGTGTCTCGGTAAAAACCTCACTGACGACAGTACATGCCCGAGCACAAGAGATGAAGAAATAAATGTTTGGAGGTGGCCTGTATAAGGCGACGACTTTGCGCACGGACCATCAAATGACCACGTGCCTTAAACATGACTGGAATGTTGGTCTTTTGTTGTTTGCCGATGTGGAGGCTCTGTCTAAAGAGGTTTCTTGAACTTCAATTTGCTGTCACTTAGAAACCATGTAGATTGATCGGGCCAGTCACCAGAAGGATTAAGTGGTCATTAATGAGAGTAATACAGCGAATGCAAAAGCATAAGATCATATGAATGAATGACTAAGGGTATGTATGCGATGGATTATAAAAAAAGTGAGAAATATGTGATAAAACAATTAGAATCTCCGCGTAGGTCCTACAAGTCCCTCTATTGACTGATGCTCAAGATCGTTCCTTGCCTTGAGGATTGCCGCATGCATCTCCTTCATCGCGTTTCCAAGCTTGACTCCGAATCGGCTGAGAATATCCCGCTGCCAAGCATCGTACTTGGCATTGACTCTTGCTTGGACTTGCTCATAGTCGATAACGCAAACACCAAACGATTTCTGAGTATCGGAAGTATCGAACGTTGAGCGAGCTTTCTTGATTTCCGTCAAGAGCTGTTGCCAGTTGGCAAGCGAGTCACCCAGCCGGTTGAAGACATATTCGGCTTCAAGGTCCCATAGAGATTGGAATTGCAGCCATTTTGCAACGTAGTCTTTGAGTTGCTGTACTTTGATCTCGATCAAAGAGAATGGTCGCACGAGCGTGTTGTCCGTGAAGCGAGTAAGCTAATTTATTGGATTAATACGAAGGAGGTTGAACAAAAGCAACAACACAGACGAGTGAAGTATAACTTGTCTCTGCAACAGTCGCCTCTTGCATTTGTAGGCCAATTTCATATCGTGAACTCTGAATCCTGCGCAAACGGCAGACAACCCCTGTTATTCGAATATATATATCAGCGAAATAATGAGATGTAAAACTGGGAATCATACCTAGCCAATCATGAAGTTGTTTGATCCAGCTAGAGCGAGCATACTCTATCGGTGGATCCAAGAAAATGACTTGATTTTGTATCCGTATCTCATGAACGATCGGCTTGAGAGTCATATTCATCTCTAAGAACTTTGATGCTCATCAGTACAATTTCTTCTGGGTGCTCTACAAAGGTGACGAACCTTCTCCTCCTTCAGCCGCTTGTCATTACGCCGTTTATTTGTGATATCGCGTAAGTCACGACGGCCCTCACCGTCGTCGTCGAATTCGGCACACCACACATGGATAATTTGTGTCAGGCGCTGCAACAGGACGCCTTCAATCTTCTTGTCCAGTTCAGCCACCCAGTGCTCAAGGTTTGCATAACCTTCCAAGTTCAGTCGATCGATCTGTGAACGCAAGTGGGCTTCGGTGGAGGGGTATCAAATACGACCGATAAGCTTACAGCAGCTTGGACCTTAGTAAGAAGCTCAGAGAATGCTTCGGTCGTGTATGAGCACGTTGAAAGCTCTTCAACAGCATGTGTGATATCCTTGTAAAGGTCGATAACATTGTTGGTCTTATCCTGCAAGTGTATCTTGATAAGAGAAGACATAAGAAGAGCCAGATATATGATTGCCAACCTGCAAAACCGAAACAACGCTAGCGAACTCTCGGACGAACTGTATATGACGATTATCCCGCCCTTCAGCAGCATTTGACACATAACGCGCTGTATCGTAGTGGTTAACGAAGTGATCCCAACGGATATTCATGCCTTCACCGAGTAGCATCAGCTCCGTTTCTGCTGGTCGCAATATACAAACCAACGCACCTTTCGCAATCATCCTTTGAGACTCATTTCTATATTCAGCAACCAACCACTCAATCCCCTTGTTTTTTTCCACCAAATCCAACGTCTGTCCATACGTCCTGACTGTCTCCATCAAACTTACAGCATGCGAATACACCCTCTTCGCATCCTTTGCCAGACTTGCGATCGTGTGTGGAACCTGGAAATTCAACCACAGCAGATTTCGGACCTCCTTGAACAAGGTGATAATTTGCGGATCAAAGTTAACCGCCAGCTGGAACCCTCCTCCGCGCAATCTTACAATCTCGAAGAGGCACCCGTCGACGACCATGTTCCGCCGGCCGATGTCTTGTCGCCATGCATCAAATACGGGCTGTGTCTCGAGCTTCTTGCGGAACGCAGCACTCTCGGTCTGGAGTTTTTGGCCTTCTGCGTAGAGCTCCCAGCCTTTGCCCAGCACGTCCTCGACGCGCTTCATGTATGTGACTAACTGTCGCTCAATTTGACGCGCCCAGATAATTGTTCCCGCAATTGGTGGAAGATCGCGCATTTGAGACATGTGGTAGGCCTCCGAGAATCGATATTGAGTTTTAAACTATATTGATAGTAAGGGGTATCCAAGGGGAGATGCGCGGGCCTTACTTTATCATGCAAATGTTTGATATCTTCCTTCACCGAGTCAATGAGTTGAGTCTGGTATTCTTGAATGGCACCACGAATCTGAACATCTATTATAAAGGAAAAGCAAAATTTAACCGATAGACATACCTTTGGCCGTACAAACAATGCATTGAATTTTGAGAACACCCTGAACATCTCATTCGCGTTTCTAGCTGTCCCAAGTCTGTCCCTCAATCGTGCGATAATCTGGTTTTCGACGCGTGAGACCCTCTCATTGTATGCATTCTCCGCTGCCACCCAGATCTCCGTCCCCTCTGTCAGGAATCAGCACATTGTTACCGCGTCAGCTCATAGCGCAACTCACCCACTGTGACATCCAACACATCAATCCTTTTGATGACTTCATACGCCTCCTTGACCTCTTCTTCCATATCCATACCTCCCACATCCATTCTAACACCACCTAGTCCCTTCGTCGGTCCCGTCATGACAGCCAGCTGTTCATGCTGTTTCCGCCAATCTCTCAGATACCGTATCCGCTCCTGAAGCTTGGCATGTGCAGGATTGACTTTAATCGGAATAAACTTCTCTCCACGTCTCTTAATCGCCTCACGCGCAATACTTGTGAATTCTTTGAAGAGATCATCCCATGTCTGGAAATTATTCATCGTCTGCGCGAGTAGACGATCAAATGTCTCGTATGGAGTATATGCCAGACGGTGAGAAGTGAGAATGCGCAAGAGCTGATCATTGAAGTCGCGCGATATGGCCTCGACGAACGGAAGCGCTCGCCGGATCGGGTACGGCGAGAGTTTGAGCTTCCTGTTGATGTGTCCGAAGATAAGGGTGAGAGATTCTTGAATTTTGTCGAGGTCGGTCGAGGAAAGAAGCTCATTCAAGGGAAAATCTTTCATGAGTTGGTTATATTTATGTACTGTTGGTAAATGAGCGAATGAAGCACATTCTTGAAAAATTAGAGCTTGCCCTGGTCCGTAGCATCCTTGAGGCCGGTATCGGCTATGAAACTGACGGTTGCACGGAACCGTTTGGCATTCCGAAGACAGTTAATAACCATATTAACCTCATCGCTGCGTAATTGTGTTTCGATGCCGTCGAGTGCCCTTTCCAGGCTGAGCCAAAAGTTGATTTCTTGTGAAGCCGTTCCGGATCCGACATCACGCGTAAGCTTCGTCACTGCCTGTATAGCCTTTATCCATTGGTTTACGTGTGCTTGCAGCGAATTTAAGAATGAGCTGTCGTTGAGTAGATGGGCTGGTATGTGAGATATGTTGGGAGCAGTCTTTGCAGCTACTGCCTGTTCGACGGCCCTCTGGATGACGGGATGAATGACGAGATGAATTTCGGGAATCTCGACGTTCTGTTGGAGGTGGAGAAGCGCAAGTTCCAACTCAGCGAACTTCTTCTTCGTCATTGGAATACCTTGTACGTGTTAGACACGCGAGAATTAGATTAAGAACCTATGACATACCCATACGAGTATCGCCACCATCCCGTCCCCCCGCGCGTGACCCGACGAAAGCGTCGAACCATGGTTTTACACCGGAGCTCACGAGTGCATGTAAGCCTTCATACGGAGTATCTTCCCCACCAAAGAGGTTGAGCATATGCAGCTGAGTGGCAAGAGGAGTGAGGGGATCAAGTGTCGTTCCGCGCTTAATCAAAGCAAGAGTTGTTACATGTGTTGGATGATATACGAGGTGTGATGTAAGTTGGTATGTGTAAATCGGTGACGCGTCATCTATACGGTTGTAGTGTCAATTTCAAGAACGGGATACGAGCATACCTTCGACCTCTTCCCTAATTTTAACAACATAGATTGACCCGCCATTATCCGCCGCAAATCGAATGATTTTCTCGTCAAATTCGTCGTCAAACAAAGACTCAAGTTCGTCCGGGTCTGCACCTATCACAGGGGGGAGCAATGCAAGCAAATACGAGCGGAATAGTAAGGGATCGAATTGCGTCGCTGAATCAGGTGTGTCGTGATTGGTAACGCCATTTGTTAAACCATTAGCTGTGACCTCCACCTCCCGTGATGACATGGAGATGGTGAGAGACTCCTTGGACTTGATAGACAATTTTGAGCGTCCCCAAGAGCTCAGAGAAGACAGAAGTCGCCGCGAAGGGGTCCTGCGGAAGCTCGTGAAGTAACTCTGGAAGAATCCGCGTTCAGAGGCCATTATCAAGTAGGAAAAGCGTAATCCTACATATTATGATGCCCGTGCTCACAACGAGGTTCCCGCGAGTACTTGCTGTAGGCTTGCAGCTGAAAGCCGGGACCGAAACGGACTGCGTGGACGTTGCGACGCGAAGGTTTATTTACAGATGTTTGTGTATTTCCATTTGGGTCACTCTTGTTGTCTTTCTCTTCGTTTCTGCATTATCATCTCTTCTAGGATTGGCGGACTGTTTGGCTCGAAAACCAAAGATCTTCTCAATAATCCTCAGGGCATATGCTGAGGATCTTGGATGTACTAGGCTTTTGAACTATCATTCAGATCATGGTACCCAGAAAATATCAGTCTGATTGGTGATGGACGCGATAGTCATCGTGTTACTGATCTTTCCTACTCGAGAATCACTTGCTCGGCTCATGTTTCAGCCCAGAGATTCTCATTGGATCCTATCTGTTTATTAAACTGTTGCTGATGTCTAGTTGGACGGTAACGCCGATTTGTTGGTCAATCCCACAATCTTCTGAGTCAACACCAGAAGTTCTGCACACCAATTTGCGGATTACGTCGGGGGTAAAGACTTGCCCCGTATTGACGGACATGCCAATGCGAAATCATCCATGATCGTGCTTCTCAAGTCGCACTCTCTAAAGGCTGCCACTAGTCTAGCTAGAACTCTTTTGAGAGGCCGCGCGAGTTATATACCATTTGAAACATGTCCTATGACAGCGGGGCACAAGTAAGGCGAAGAAAAGGGTTTCACGGGGTCGAAGGTCCTTCACAGTACTGCGTTTCTCTTCATCACTCTCGGGGATCAACCCAGGTCAATAACATCCAACATTTCTCCTGGAAAGGGGGTCAATCGTGTTTTTCCACCCCAGACGACTACGATGCTGCCAAACAGGGCGCATGCACGACCAGCACACGCACTTGTGACATCATTACTGATTTTAAAAAACCCATCAAAATGGTCTGAGTGAAAGTGAGTGTTTGCGGGCACAATGAGACATTTCCCATGTCAGTCGTACCAGCTGAACGGTGATATATCGGGGAAATAAAGGGGAGAGTACCATGATAGGTAGGTAAAAAGGCAATGAATCGAGGGGGATCAATAGATGGATATCGGCCGAGGTAGAGGCAAGACCAAGGACAGGCCTTTGTTTGGGATAAGACTTGTCAAGGGAAAAGTGCTGTGTGTAAAGGCTGCTTCAGCCATTTCTGCGGGGTTGTACATGGAATTGGTACCATCCAGATCTTGGACAAATCTATCTAACTCTATCTCAACAGATGCATTGAAAGAAGAACCTTCTTTTTTCTTTTCTTCTACCATAAATTAAAAACAGATGTGTGGCTGAAGGATTTCAAACTGAGAAGTGAATCAGTTGATCATCCGCGATGTTTGGGGATTCATTTTTAAAAGTGAAGTGCAGGTAAGGGGATTAACACAGCCTTTTGCGAACATGAAGTAAACATAAACTAATGATTGATCTCAAGCGTTGAGCGCTGAGCGCTGACACTGAGCTCAAATGATTCACACTGTGAGATGCAATCATCAGAGGTAGATAAAATCGAGAGATCCAGAGCCCACATGAACTATTCCAAGATTTACGCCAGCTCATAGGGATTCTCTGAAAGAGATGAATTGAGAAGAGTCGAGAAATTACGAATTGTAATCAGACTGCCAGAACATGAACAGGTTTCATAAGCGGGCGCTCGCATACCTTCAGAACTCGAAGGCAAACGATCATCTCGATGCTGTTATTTCCGGCGTGGTCACGATCCACGCACGAACAACACTACAGGATCTTGAAGATTTGCGTACTAGGTATATGTATTTTTGGATTATCACTTGCAGAAAATCACACTTATTTCAATTGACTTAACTTTTTTCGACGCTCTCATATTCCGTCAACCATCAAGAACGCACATTTTCCCTTCGTCTTCCTTCCAGTCTGTTACGTGAAATTTGAACTTGACCAGTTTAATCGACAACATGGTCCTGTTCTGTATCTAAAAGGACTCGCAAGGGGTGAAGACCACAGTCTCCCAAGCCATATACTATATATAGAAATAAAACTATATATAAACCAAACCGTGGCGCCCAACCACACGCAAAGTGTAAAACCAAGCTCGAAACTCTCTACCAGATCATCCCATGACCAAACCAAGTTGATGGCTCAGACAAATATCAACGGGCGGCGAACACGACGCTCATAAACAAAGTTGGATGAGATCACCCTCGGGCCATCTCAGATCTGTGGCGCACGCGCTCTGAGGTCATGGGGGCCGCCCTTTTTTATCCATCACTACAGTGATGCGAATTTGATTTATTTTTAATCTTTCAGATAAGATTAACTGATTAGATCAGTATAAATCTATTCACTTAGTTGCGTCGGGCTCAGTTACACGCACGCACACTTT
>JAGGAQ010000436.1:0-16692 GCA_017657225.1 Termitomyces sp. T69sscA | reverse complement strand
GATTAGTACCATTGTATCATTGATTACCCTGTCTAATACAACTTTGGATTTCCCTCTGCTAGTTGTGTGATTGAGCCACAACTCCCGGAGGTCGCCCTTACAGGTAAGGGAGAATCTTGATATTATATCAAGTTCCACTAACCATGGAGGGCTCAAATCACCAGGCAAATACTTACATAGCAAACACAATGTCTACACATGCAGCATGTACTGTCAAGATCACAGGGCATGTAAGACTGGGGGCAGGACCAGAAATGTAAGCAGCAGGCAAGCGGAGAACACCAGTCATGCCAGGGCAAAAGGTACAAGTGTTGGAGTATGTGGGAGAGTTGGAAGACAGAGGCTAGGGGCTAAAGAAGTCCTGGGGCTGGAGATTGAGAGACTGAGGCAAGTGGATGTCATGACCACTACTGACTGCCAGTACTCAGCCCCAGCCCCAGGACTCAAACTTTCCCAAACCAGCCTCCACAACCGTCCTGGGCCTGGACCACTACCCAACTAGCCACCACAGCAGCTCCTGGCCATCACCACCCATCACTGCCACCAGCTACTGCCACTCCCAGCACCCCTTGGCCATCACTGCCTGCAGCTGCTACATCAGCGCTGGCCCTGGCTATTCCTATCACTTCCCTCAGCTGCAGCCACCACATTAGCACCAGTGCCAGCCACCTCCAATGCTTCTCATGGCCTATGCCAAAGCTTCCCCTGGCAACCACCAAGACACCTATCATGCATTATGACAACACATCACTGCTGGTCTGACCTTTGCATGCCACACAACATTCCTGCTCACCTCCTTGCCTCACCATCATACCATGCCTCTGTGCTCCCAAAGCAAGACCTTCCTTTGAGGAGCTTCCTTTGCGCCACACAATATGCATCAACCACTACTGCTGCCTTGCACAATCCCTAGGCTTCATCTCAAGCCCTGGTGCCACGACTTGTCACCAAGGCTTGGACCTGTGCCTTGGAGCCTTTGTACTATCCAGTATATAAATCATAGAGTAGCATCAAGTACTCTAGTCTTGATATTGCCATACTTTATCTCTAGTTTTGTGTTTCATTTCTGTTTTCTAGTCTTGTGTGTTCTGGTTCCCCATTTTTTGACTTGATCCCATTTTTGTCTTGTACTCATCTTGTATTGTCTTGTACTTTCAATCTAACTTTGCTTTCTCTCTCTCTCTGCCTTGATTTTAAGTTTTTTGCCTCCTCTCTTCTCTCACCTTAGTCTTGACTTGTTCCATTTACCCTTCCATCTCTTGTCTTGACTCTTTCCCCTTTCAACTTGATTAGATCTCCACACCCCCTATCCCTGATCTCAGGACTCACCAAGTCCCCTCACTTGCCCCAGTTATCTGATAGTCAAACCCAGAACTCACTCTTGTACCAGCACCTGTCTTCCACCCTTCCCTCACACCCCTGAGACTCACACTCACCCTGGCACTCATCTTCCAACTCCTTTCCTCACCCCTGGTACTCGCACTCTTGCTCTGATGTGACTGGCAATCCCTTGCTCACCCACTGCTTGCATCTCTGGTCCTGCCCCTAGTCTTGCATGCTCCATGCTCCTGACAGTACCCGCTGCATTCATAGGCATTATGCATACCATGTAAGGATTTGCCCAGTGGACTGAGCCCCTGTGGTCAGCAGAACCTGACAGTGGAGAGAACTTGGCAAGTCCTGGGATCAGAGATAAGGGTGTGAAGATTTAACTGAGCCAAAAAAGGAAAGAGTCAAGATGAAAGATGGATGAGAGATGGAACAAGACTAAGGCTGGGAACAAAAAAGAGAGAGGAATATAGAGATTTGAGGTGGAGAGAGGAAGAAGCAGAGAAATCAATTGGAGAGTATAAAACAAGTAGAGATGAGAGAACAAGGTGATACAAGACAAGTACAAAACGAGATGAAATGAAATAGAGTCAAAACTGGAAGACCAAGACACAAGACAAAAGACAAAACAGACAGAAATATGGACAGAAACACAGAAATAACAGCAATATCAAGACTACTGTACCAGATACTACACTACAACTTATATACAAAAGATGGTAGGTGTACAAAAGATGGTAGGTGTACAAAAGATGGTAGGTGGTCCCTGGGGCACAGGTCCAGGCCCTGGTGACAAGTCATGGCACTGGGGCTTGTAATGAAGCCCAGGAATTGTGCAAGGCGGCAGCAGTTGTCGATGTAGGTTGTGTGGTGCAAGGGGCTGAAGGGTGCTGAGGGTGGTGATGGCTGTTGGCGGTGATGGACAGTGAAGGCTGCTGAGGGGTGGCAGCAATGGTTCCCAGGAGGTCAGTTGTGTAGTGGTTCAAGCCCAGGATGTTGTAGGGCTGGTTTGGGAAAGTGGGAGTCCCAGGGCCATGGCTGAATACCGGAGGTAGGCCACAGGTTGTGACAGTAGTTGGCAGGTTGTAACACAGACTGAAGGCAATGCAAATGATGCACTGGTTGTGATGTGTGATGGGTGCTTGGTGATGGTTGGGAGAAGTGTTGGTAGGGGCTGGAGGAAGCGCCAAGAATTGCTGGGGTAGGCACTAATGTGGCATCAACTGGTGGTGATGGCCAAGAGGATGCTGGGAGTGGCGGTGATAACCAAATGTGTAGTGGGCCAGGTGGTGCATGTTTCCAGGGCCAAGTGAGACCAGTTAGGGATGTGAATGCCCTGGGGCTGGTGCTCAGAACCAGAGGTAAGTGTTATGACAGGTATAGCAGAGGCTGAGTTAGTGGGGATTTGTTTGAGGAAAGACTTGTCCAACCATTAAGTACATAAGCTATATTTGGATTTGTGGTCTTTGTTTTTTTTTTCTCTATGTTACTTTATACAAACAAATCACCCTCAGTTGACTGCTTCTATTAGAGTGACTGAGGGTGAGTAGATAAAACTTACTCTTTACCTTGACACATTATTTACCATTGTCCTGTAGACTAAAGCTGTGTTTTACTCTACAGGGTTCGGGAGCGAATCCCCCAACAAGATACTAGGGCCATGCCAAAGGCACAGGCTGTAGCATGTATACCTTCAAACACCAGAGATTCAGGGTGCCATCTGTAATGTAACAGATCGAGGATGATTAATTTCTATACCATACAGATACATACATCAAATACTGGATTGTATACTTCCACTCATACATTCATTAATCTATATAAAGTACTTGCTGAATTCTAAAATTATATTTGATGAGTGTATTTACAACATTATCATCAAGAGTTCTGGCGAATACAGAGTTTTTTACAATTGTTTAGCAGGTCTAGAGCTGATCCTCCTCTTGGATCAATCTGGCTGCTTTTCGATGCCGATCTTCTCGTGCATTGCGTTCTGCCGCTTTAAGCACCTCCTTACTCCAATCAATCTTGAGCCAAAGGATGACGACACCCACACTTTGGAGTGTCAGTCCCGTTGTTATTCCAATCCACAATCCAGAAAGGCCGAAATCGTATGAGAACGCGAGCCATAATCCTAAAGGTAAACCTGCAGACATATTAAAAAGGTACCCACCTGAGATTGAAGAGCGCTCCTTACCGAGGATGAAATATCCACTAGGACGTTTACGTTCTTCAATTGCTTCAACGATAGTTTCAATGTCTTACCTGACGTTCATCATAGCAGCAATTAACTGAACAAATTTTAGTTAAGATTTTAATATTATGCTGGGAAAATGTGTATATGTACCTGTTTTCCTTGCAATCGCAGATGCCCCATACCCACCTGCGAGAAAGCGGTTGAAAATTGGTGCAACACAATCACTGGAGTCACAGACAAGACGAGGTTGGCGACGGCTGGAACAAGACATAGAATCGACCGGTTTTATGGGCATACAATGTGCAATATTACCTGGGTCATCCGTATACAACTTTGGCCAATTATGTCTGGTCATGAAAAGCCCTGAACTGTAATTGCAATACTCCACTCAGTTGCTACCCTCTGGCTACATGTGTGAGAGACATTGTACCTTGTGATGGCTGCCGATAGCAGGGCTACTACCATCCCTGCGCTGCTTGCAGTACTTGCGCGCTTAATATCCTTCCTACCGATCAAATTCCCCACACTGCGAAGGCATGAGTAGTAAAGGCTAGAAATAGCTTTGAACTCACCGAATCGTGACAGCGCTCGCGTTTGAGGAAAATATTTGGAAGGTAATACCCAATGACGATAATAAGATCGACTGACAAACGAAGGCAGTTGGACCCAAGCTTCAAAGAAGGACAATCAAAAGAAAGGTTTACAGAGAAAAGTGTTCGATTTACAAAGATGTTGCCAGTGCAACGCATTCCCAGGCCCACCATGCGGACGCCAGCTGTGCTATGGGCAAGATGAATGACGATATAAATTCAACAGCGGAGAGAGAGAAGATCATTTGACCATACCAACACCAGACATGCCGAGATGTATGAGAATGCCCAAATTGTGAAAAATCCCTCCGGAAAGGGGATGCCAGGCGGTCTTAGGGGCGAAATATCGGCCGTAGATGAACAAAGCTAGTGAAACAAGGTAGTATGATATTACAGTGGCTATTGGAGCGCCGATGAAACCCAGCCTGAGATGCGGGGGGCCCAAAACTAAGGTTCACTGAGCAAGCACCTGCCAAGGTCACTCGTTAAACTGACCTAGAATGTAGTTTATCAAACAAGTTATCGGCGCCACATACAATATTATTTTTGCCTGAATAGACAGCAGTTCTGAAGCGAAGCATTACTCGGAGAACTTTACGGAAGAGATTATAAGACATACGTTGACATTGAAAGTAACGACTATATGGGTGTTGGAAGGTAACTTGAAACCCAAGAGGAGATGCTAAACTCACCGACTGATAATGTTGAATGTCAGTGCTGTGAGATACCAATGAATGCAAGTACTGATGTAGACTGGAAATGGTGCAAACCTGGTAGGCCTAGCGACAGCCAACGTAGATATAATGCCGACATGCGAGCCACCTCCAGATCCTGGTGAAGGGCAACAAAAATACCTTCGCTACTGTGCCAGACAATGAATATCGGCTAGTAGAGGCGTCCGAGTTGTCATCGCTCGAAGAGGCTGATTAAAGATTGAAGACGTACCACCAACACACAAACCATTACAACACCTGATAAAAACGTCGTTAGACAACCGACATAGTATTCAAACGACAGAATATACCCATTCGCTGTGTCCACAGGCCGACAAGTTCTGGTTGGTGCGACGTGAAAGCTGCCGGAAGGATAGTATCAAGTCCGCTGGCAAGCCCCTGGAGTATACTAACGCCAGTGACGTTTGCAGTCATTGTGCCGAGACTGAGGGCAGCGAGTGCAGTTGTTGACAGATGCCCAATTGAAATCAAGTTTATGGCACTCATACTATGTTCTAGCCACTGTGCACTGTTGTATAGGGAGAATCACCGTCAATGGAAAAAGAAGGAGAAACTGAAGCAAACCGGAGTAAAGGCCATGCATATTGAAGAAGCGTTCGTAGCTCTTCCCAAAACATCTCACGAGTGGAAGTTGACTTCATCTTCAAGGTCAACGTATTCTCATCGTCCGGTAACAGGGGAGTGGTTTCTCCCACATGCTGGGATAACGACATGACACGAGAGGATGTAAGGGAAAATATAAAATCTCAGGGGTTTATGAAGCGATGGAGAAATGACAGCCTGAAGTCTACCGGTGAAAACCAACGATATATAGCAACAATAGACATTTATATCGAGTCGCGAATGCCAGCTGTGTCGAGGGGCGCCTACAGAGCACTGAGGCTACCAACATAGCAATCGCGACCTGCTCAGCACTACACTTCTTAGAGGTTTGATCGAAGAGTGGGCTTCGATGCTCGATACTTGCATGCAAACAAATTAACTAACAAAGGCATACTTGTTTCCTCTCTTACATGATGGTTTCTGATTGTGGTGTGTGCGAAAACAATTCAAGAGAAAGGGTCGTCCCCCACACAAGTTTGACGTGTCAAATGACCAAATCATCACAACCATTTGCGCATATGTATCCATCCAAGTACATCTACAACTTCATTGAATAAACCCGGATCTCATTTGTAAAATCTGAAAATAGGAAGGGACGCTCACGAAGTGTCAGATGTATAAATATACAGCAACAATTGCATCTATTTTTTCCATCCCCCAATGGTATTCACCCCGTCGCTTTCAGGCAAACTCCATCTTTTCATTGCATACGGCGGCTATCGCTGTTGGACCTAGAGATTACCAAAGTAGGGCTCATGCTCGGAGCACTACATCACGTAACCTTCTGTGACTTTATCCGTGACATTTGCTCAAAAACGATATTCCAACTTGACTGATGGCTGCAAATACTATCACATGTACAGGGCCGCAAAATGAATGAAAGTTGCAAAATGTAAGTTCTTAATAGATTGGGATGCATGTGTCCTTGATTCTCTCAGACTTAGATATAGTAATACTACTACAATTTGGATCCTGAATTTGGCATGGATTCTATCCTGACAAGCCGGGTCTCAATCCCGATATACCCATTCTGTCGTATGTTTTCCTTTACCTTCTTTGTACCTACTTTTATTGTTCTCTTCGCGGTCTTGTTGCCACAACCCTGGCAATGTCCGTACGCGCCCAATAGCACATCACATTCACACATATAGCTTGTTCCTATGTACCTGTTAGAAGCCTAGCAGGCAGTAGCAAATGTCAGGTGTGACCAACACCTAAGATAACACGTAAGTTTACTCTAGGTATTCTAGTTGGTGGCTGTGTATCGTATATATAGAGAATAAGACGTGTAAGGCTTTGACCAGCGATTCGCAATGCGGCGCGTCAGTAGCACTAAGAACGAGATGTATTTCAATAAGTAATTTAACATAATTAAGAACGAAATAGACAAAGATAAAGACTGTAAGTACTGACTACGAGCTGGTGTAGGGCTTGGTCACGTGTATATCGTGACACCCGCTCCCCACTTGTTAAGGTAGAGGGAAACGAAAAAAAAGGTCCAATCTTCGTGCTCAGGTCTGCTTCGCACCTCTCTTACGCCGACCCTTTCCACGCGCCTTTTCGTTTGTCCTAAACTCTTAAACGGCCTCCAAGGTGTATGGCATGTTGTATTCCTCATCCTGGCTCTCATCATAACCCTTCCAGCGGACCAAAAACTCTGTGACCCCGCCCCTCGTCGTCCGCTCATGCAAGATCCACTCTATCTTGACCTCACCCGACTCCATCTGCACTAGGGGCGGCAGATCCTGTCGCCGACCAAGGATCATGTCCTAACATGCTGGGACTAAGCATGGTACATGGAAGACATCATGTATCAGCCAGCCATCTGGCAAGGCCAACCAATACTCTGCGTCCTCCATCAATTCCTCTTGGACAAAATTGACATCACCAACAAAGCATACACCAAGCATGCTGATGCTCACCATGAAGTCACCCCCAACTGGACCCCTGGCACCCTTGTCTGGCTTGACTGGTGCAACTTGAAGACTTGTCAACCCTTGATCAAACTTGATCACAAGCAACTCAGCCCCTTCAAGGTCCTCTGGAAGGTCTCGACTCACACCTGCAAGCTCAACCTACTTCTGGGACTCAAGGGCCTACACCTGGTCTTCCATGTTCACCTCCTCAAAAAATATGCCCTGGACCCCTTGCCTGGGCAGCAACCCAGGTGACTGCTGCCCATCAAAGTTGAAGATGAATACCACTATGAGTTCAACCACATGACTCATCCATGGCTGCCCCCACTACTTGGTTCACTGGAAAGGCTATGGACCTGAGGATGACATCTGGGAATGCTGGAAGAATCTCAACAGCACCCCCATCAAGCTACAAGACTTCCACCAGCAGTACTCCAACAAGTCCTAGGACCCCTGGGACTAGTGCTCACAGATGGCATTAGTGGGTGTAACCCCTGCCACTGGTTTCATTAGAGATTCAACTCCCACTGAGACCCCTACATATTTCCTTGTATATTCAAATTCCTTAATTCTCATGACTCTCAAAAAAAACCAAACTTGACAAAAAAGCTATGTGATACAATTACAGATATAAATAGTACAAGGTTCAAGAAAAAATTGAAGTCCAGGGCAGCACAGGAGTTCAACAGCTAGTTTACCCCCTCATCACTTAATGTCACTCCACTCCTTCCTGCCTCCAGCCCCACAATCACCATTGTCATCTCCATCTGGGCTGCCAGTGATGCCAAATAGTCCTCCCACAACAGCAAAGATTCTCCCACATCAATCGCCACCTCCATCCATGACCCTGGAACAATTGCATTCCATTGCCAGTGCCCCACCAGCAACAAATCTAGCTGAGCCATGCTGTGGTTCAGCTCCAGAGGCAGATCAAGGGCATTTGCCTGATGCCCTTCCAGACTCCACCAGCATCCAATTCTGTCACCTGACCACTGCCTGCTCTGCTGCTTGTGCCGCCCTTATCACCCAACCCTCTGCTAATACCATCCCTGCAACCCTCACCTCCAACTCCACCACCCAGGCCCACAACGCTGCCACTTCTACCTCACATTCTCTCACCACTGCCAATGCTGCATCTTGATCCCACCAAGCAATGTCCCAGTCCATTGTCACTGCCCTCACCCCATCTTCCCTCCTTGCTGCCTGCTCAAACAACTCCAACAAGTACCAGCACTGTTAGGCTCCACTAACCACAGGGGTTCAGTCCACTGGGCAAATTCTTATGTAGCATGCACAATATCCACAAATGCAGCAGTACTATTGAGGCAGGCAACTGCCAGGGATGAAGAAGGGGGTTGAAAGACCAGTGCCAGGGTAGGTGTGAGTCCCAGAGATGCAAGGGAAAGGTGAAGACAAGCACCGGTGTGCAAGTGAGTCCTGGAGCTGATGGACAGATAGCCAGGGTGAGCAAGGAGACTTAGCGAGTTCCAGGATCCAAGGCAGGAGGCATGGAGATCTAAGCAAGCCAAAAGGAGAAAGAGTCGAGATAAGAGAGACAAAAGAGGAAACAGAATGAGTCAAGACAAAAGTGAGAGAATAGAGAGGAGAGAAGAGACTTAGAGACCTGAAGCAGAGAGAGAGAAGAAGCAGAGTTAGATTGAGAGTAGACACGAGTAGAGAAAAGCAAAGCGAGACAATACAAGATGAATACAATACAAAAATGAGATAAGTCAAGAAATAGAAACTGGGGCATGTGAGACTAAAGAGACAGAGAACAAAACACCAAAACTAGAGATAGAGGTATGGCAATATTAAGACTAGAGTACTGGATGCTACTCTATGACTTATATACTGTATGGTACATAGGCCCTAGTGACAAGTCATGGCACCAGAGCTTGAGAAGAAGCCTGGGGATCATGCAAGGTGGTGGTGGCGGTCAGTGCATGTTGTGCAGTGTAAAAGAAGCTCTTCAAAGAAAGGTCTTGCTTTGGAAGCACAGAGGCATAGAATGGTAGCAAAGCAAGGAGGTGAGCAGGAGTGGGGCATGGTATGTGAAGGTCAGACCAGTGGTGATGCATGGTTGTGATGCATAATGGGCATCTCAATGGTAGCTGGGGGAGGCTTTGGCATGAGCTGGAGAGAGCGCCAGAGGTTGCTAGTGCTGGTGCTGATGTGGCAGCTGCAGTTGAGGGAAGTGCCGAGGATAGCTGGAGCTGGCACCAATGTGGCAGTTGTGGGTGGTGATGGCCAAGAGATGCCAGTGGTGGTAGTGGCTAGTGGCAGTGATGGGCGGTGATGGCCAGAGGCTGCCGAGGTGGCTAATCAGGTAGTAGTCCAGGCCTGGGACAGTTGTGTCAGTTTGGAGAAGTTGAAGTCTCAGGGCCAAGGCTGAGTGCCAGAGGTATGTAGCGGGTCATGACAGGCACAACTGCATGTTTGACTCCACCAGCCCCCTCTTGACCAACCCAAAACCCCTCTAGAGTAACCCACAGATGTGCTGAAACTAGCAAGAAGACATGGAGCTTTGGTGGGCCCACCAACAATGCATCACTCCAAGGCAACTCTTGCTTGAACCCACCTCTGAGGATGGAGACACCTGCTGCTTACCTTTGGCCACTGCCAGTGGCCTCTGCCCCCCATGCAATGGACTCACCCTGATGATCAAAGCTGACTCTTCCTCCTCCTTGCCTTCACTGAACTTCTCTCTAAATCCAGCACAACCTTCTCCACTCTTCTCAAGATGCAAAGAAACCCCCTCCCTATCTGCCATGACACCTGCTGCCCACAACTTGGGCCCACCCTCTATTTAACTCAACACCCACTCCAATGCCCACCTCTGCTCAGCAGACACACACAACACCTGCCACAGCCATGACACCAAACACTTCTCATGCTTGAATTGGCACAAAAGGCACACCAACAAGTCCCAGCAGGCCCCAGCTACTAGCGCCTCAAACTCACAAGTCATGCTGTTACAGGCACAAAACAGATACTAACAGCTCAATCAGGTCTAGTGGACAATTTGGCAGGAACTACTTACTGGGCCATAGTTGCAACACCACACAAATGTTGGTGGACCCGGAGCACGACCAGCCACCACTGTGAACTGATTGGGTGTCATGTTGGCCTGAGCTACTTGCTGGGCCTCCAGGACAGGGTGAAATACCCTGGGAGCTATAGAGGGCTAAGAAGGATGCACTGGCAACACCAGCACAGACTGGACAGGCCACCAGAACACCACAATATTCAGGAGCACACAAGCCACCACATCAGCACTGGCCCCAGCTATTCCTGGCACTTCCCCCAACTGCGGCCACCACATCAGCACTTGCTTCACCAATTTCTAGTGCTTCCTTCAGCCTGTGCTGAGGCCTCCCTCAGCTCCCACCAAGACACACATCACACATCATAACTATGCATCACCTCAGGCCCAACCTCTGCATGTCATGCCCCATCTCCACTCACTTCCTTGCTTCATTGCCATTCCAAGCCTCTGTGCTCTCAAAGCAAAGCCTTCCTTTAGGAGCTTCCTTTGCACTGCATGCCATGCATTGACCACTGCCACTGCCTTGCACAATCCCTGGGCTCCATCTCAAGCCCTGGCACTGTAACTTGTCACCAAGGCCCAGACCTGTGCCCTGGAGCCTACCTACTATTCAGTATATAAGTCATAGAGTAGCATCAAGTACTCTAGTCTTGATATTGCCATACTTCCTGTCTCTAGTTTTGTGTCTTGGTCTTGTTTCTTAGTCTCTCATATCTCGGTTTCCACTTTTTCACTTATCTCATTTTTGTTTTGTACTTGCTTTGTATTGTCTTGTGTCTCTCATCTATGCTCATCTTGTATCTCTCTCAATCTAATCTCTGCTTCCTTCTCTCTCTGCCTCAAGTCTCTGAGTCTTTTACTCTCTCCTTTCTCTCTCTTTTCTCTCACTTTAGTCTCATCTTGTTTCTTTCTCCTTCCATCTCTCATCTCAACTCTTTCTCCTTTTTGGCTTGTTCAGATCTCTGCACCTCTATCTCTGATCCTGGGACTCATTAAGTCCCCTTTGCTTACTCTGGCTACTTGATTCCTGGCTCCAGGACTTGCTCTCATCCCATGGTTATCTCCATCCCCCCCATGCACCCCTGGGACTTGTGCTCGCCTTAGCACTTGTCTTTCCAACCCCCTCTGCTGATGCGCTGCACCAAGTAGTGGAGATTTTTAGACTTGTTCTCTTTGGATTTCCCTCTGCTAGATGATTAGTTATTATTGTATTATTGATTATCATGCCTAATATGGCTTTGGATTTCCCTCTGCTAGTTGTGTAATTGAGCTACAGCTCCCGGAGGTTGCCCTTACAGTGGCCTCACTCTAGTCTTGATATTGTTGCTACTTTGCCCCTAGTTTTGTTTTGTGTTTTGGTCTTGTTTCTCTCATATCTCATGTCTTGGTTTCTCATTTTTGACTCTATCTCATTTTTGTTTTGTACTCATCTTGTATTGCCTCATACTCTTATCTCTACTTGTCTCTCTCTCAATCTATTCTCTGCTTTTTCCTCTCTCACTTTAAGTCTCTAAGTTCTTTCTTTTTCTCTCTCTCTCTTCTTGCTCCAGTGGAGATCTAGAGGGAGCCCCAGGAGTCCTGGAGAGTAGTGCAGGATGTGGGCCGGAGCGTAGTGAAGTGCCAAAAATAAAAGTCCCCACAGGTCCCACAAAATCCAGTGTAACCGAATTGAAACACAACTGTCAAATTCTGCTGACCACAGAGGCTCAGTCCACTGGGCGAGTACCTTACGTGGTGATTACTGTGTCCACAGACGCAGAGTACCAGTAGGGGCATGAGGTGTAGGAGACCAAAGCTGGGTGGGAGAGGTGAGTGGGGGAGTGCTGATGATGCCAGAAGAGGGGGCAAGTGCCAGGGAGGGTGGAGGACAAGTGCTGGGGGGTAGTTGCAAGTCCTGGGGAGACAGGAGAGCAGAATGAGCGAGTGCCAGTGTGCAAGTGAGTCCCAGGGTTCAATGAGATGATGAGCACAGAGACTTAGTGAGTCCTGGGAATGGAAACAAAGGAGCGGAGATTAAGCGAGCCAAAAGGAGAAAGGGTCAAGATAAGATAAGGGAAAAGGAAACAGAACAAGCCGAGGCTGGAGACCAGAGACAGAAAAGATGAGAGAACTTAGGACTGACAGAGAGATGAGGAGTGAAGCAGAGTGTAATTAGAGTAGAAGACAAATAGAGGCAACAAACAGAGCAGATATGAGATGAATACAATAAGAAACAAAGCAGAGTGGGAATGGAGAGATTGGAATGCACAAAAATATGAGACGGAGACGAAACACAACAAAACAGTACAAGAGCTATGGTAATATCAAGACTAGAGTACTACTTACTACTCTACAACTTATATACTGCACAGTAGGTAGGCCCTGGGGCTCAGGCCTGGGTTCCAGTGGCGGGTTGCGGCACTGGGGCTTGGGATGAGACCTGGAGATTGTGTGGAATGGTGGTGGGGGGTTGAGACATATCATGCAACGCAGAGGTCTTGCACTGGAAATGCAGAGACATGCAGTGGCTAGGTGGTGAGGAGGGGAGTGAGAGCAGAGTGTGGCATGTGAAGGTTGGGTCAGCAGTGATGCATGATTGTGATGTGTGATGGGGGTCTCAGCATGGGCTGGGAGTGTCAGGTGTTGCCGATGCCAGCACTGATGTGGCAGTTATGGGTGATGTGATAGCCGAGGCCGGTGCTGATGTGGCGGTCATGGCGGTGATGGCTGAGGGGATGCTGGGGGTGGTGGTGGCTGGTGGTGGTGATGGGTGGTGATGGCTGGGGGTTGCCGAGGAGGTTGGCTGGGTAGCAGTCCAGGCTCAGAGCAATCGTGGGGGTCGTTTTGGAGGGTTGGAGTCCCGGGGCCAGGGCTAAGTCCTGGAGGTCAGTAGCAGGTCATGACAACAACTCTGGGACAGGAAGTGGATGCAATGGTCCCACAGGTGTTCTTGTTTTCCCTTTATTCCATTGACACTCCAACAAGACCGAATGTAACCTTTTACAGGTCCTTGCACATGTTCAGCCAATAGAACAACTCTTGTAAAGTTGCATATGTCTTGTCCACTCCAAAATGCCCCAGATCATCATGTGCCAAACAAAAAAAGTTCTTCTGTAATTCTCCATATTTCAGCATGATCAAACAATCTCCAACATATAAGAGCCCATTTCAACTTTTGATTCCTGGAAGTAGACCTAACCTCAAATATTCCCATAGCCTAGCTGTGTATGCATCCACCCTGTAACCCTCCTTCAACACCTCAATTGTCTCACAATCTCTGTCCACTTGCATCGCTAAAGCAATAGTTACTGGCTCCCCTCCTAGCATTTGTCTTAGGAGACTTCCAGTCAACTTCCATTTTTGACACTTCAATACATTCCACCCACCTCCTATGCCACTCTCCAGGACCTTGAGACCTCACTCTAGACCCCCAGAGATTGCCGGAGGTCATTTCCCTTTTAGGAAACCCCCAGAACTTTCAACACTCCCTGTTCGAGCATTATCCAAGATTAAGGTCAGCTCTGATCACTTGTACAGTTGTTCTCATGCCTCTACCACCCACTAATGCACCACACCAAGCAGTGGGAATCCTTAGACTTGTTCTCTTCAAGTTTCCCTCTGCTAGGTGATTAGTTACCATTGTACTGTTGATGATTGTGTCTAATATAACTTTGGATTTCTCTTTGCTAGTTGTGTGATTGAGCTGCAGCTCCCAGAGGTCACCCTTACAATTTTTGACAATGTGTCCACCACTGTGTTGTCCTCACTCTTAATGTAATGAATCTTGTAGTCAAACTGTGCCATGTATTCTATCCACCTTGCTTGTCTTTTTGCAGATTCTGCTGTGAATCAAAGTTCTGCAAGGTTTTGTGGTCCATATATATCTTAAAATGAGAGCCCAACAAGTTAGTCCTCCACTTGTGGAGCACTTGAATGATTGCTAATAACTCATGTTCATGTGTTGGGTAATTCTTTTCAGCTGCCATGAGTTGATGTGGGTCAAAAGCAACAGATCTTGCCATCTCCCAAGTCTTCTAAAATGACAACATTGCTCCCATCTGTCTCTTTGATGCATTGTAGGTTAAAAAAATTTGGTTTGAACCTGAACATTCATAATTGATTGTCATCAGACAATCCTGGCCCACCAGATTCTTGATGCCATCAAAAGCCCTTTGATGATCATTCATCCATGGAGGTAAACCTGCATTAAACTCCTTCTTTGTCAATGGAGTTAACACCAATGTATACTCTGCCAATGCTGGAAGAAATGCAGCAACATAACAAACAAGCCCTAAGAAGTGTTGTACATGCTTGGCCTTACATGGACACAGCCATGCAAGGATCTTCTCAACTTTGATTTATCTGCCTCAATACCCTGCTCCAAAATGGGATGCCACAGGACATCAATCTCCATGGAGAAAAGCTGACTCTTCTCCAGAGAACAAAACAGATTTGCCAACCTCAATGCTCTCAAGACCTTCTCCACATTCTGTTTGTGTTCCTCAATTGTCCACAACTAGATTAGAATATTATCTAGACAGACATGGCAGATCTTCCTGATTGATTCTTTCAGAGCAAGAGTCACAAATCTCTGCTGTGTTGCCAGTGCATTCCTCAACTCCATTAGCATCACCACCCACTCCCATAATCCAAATGGAGTCAGCATAGCAGTATATTTGACATCATCCAGATGTACCAGCATCTGGAAAAATGCATTCATCAAGTCTATCTTTTCCCAAAACTGAGTGCCTGGTCATGTACAATCTGCCAATATGTCTTCTATTCTTGGTAATGGATAATTATCTGGTACTGTTTGCACATTTAATCTTCTATAATTATTGATCCACCAGAGTAGCACAGAAGGATCTGATTTAGAAATAATGAAAGGAGGACTTGCATAGGGTGACAACAATGGCTGAATTCTCCTTGCAGCTGCATGCTGATCAATCAGAGTTTTCCATCCCTCCCCAGACTTCTTGGATACAAATAAGACCTGGCCACTGTAATTTTGGCTAACAGCTTCATCTGGATACAGTGATACATGCTGTTTGGCAATTCACTAGCATGCAGAATATCCTTTGGGAATTGTGACTCAAAACACTTCTTCATCCTCGCATTCATCTTCTGCAATTCCTCTTGAAATGTCAAGGATTCTACCCATGCCTTTACCAGTCCCACCATCCATGCTTCATCTTCCATCATATGCTTCTTCAAGTGTGCAAAGGTCTGCACCTTCTTCACAAATAATGCATTCAACTCAAACAAGACTGATTCTCTCAAAACTCTGACCTCCTGCTGCCCTTCCTCTATCCATTCCCATTCCAACCTCTGTTGTCTCTTCCCTCATTGTTGCCTATTCACTGCTGACTCCACCTTGGAATCACTAGCCCTCTTTACTCCTTCCAAATTTAAAAGGTCAAAACCACTTCTGTTATCCACCATGAACCTCCTCCCTGAGTCCACACAGATTGAATTCCTCTGCAGGAATTGTAGTTCCAATATCCTATCTGTATGCAGGTTAAGACACACCACAGGAACTTGCAAACAAGATTGCCACTGCAAACATGGAGATACAATTACAACTCTCACATAGTCTGTCAACTGCAATAATTTATGCTTCTTTCCTTTGGGCTGCAATGACATTGTTGATATTTGCCCATTGATCAAAATCCTTTATATTGTCATAACACTCATATTTGTTTCCCAGACCATACTCCCTGTGAATGTCATCTTGGCAATGCAAAAGATTGTGATCACATAACTTCTCTGCCAATATGTGAAAATGGGGCATTGTCACTAAGACGTTGTTTGCTTTCCAAAAATTATTTGCTCAGCCCATGAAATATTTGTCTTCCCCCTGCTTCTTAGACAATGCCTGTGCCACCTCCCATACCCAATCTGTTGACAAGATTATCCCTCACAACTGAGTCATGAAAAGTGAGAAAGTCAATTCCTTCAACTCCTTTTCATTCTCCCTTATCCATGTGCAGACCTCTGGCACATCAACATTGTATATGACCCTCTCAACCTGCTTGCCCTCCTCAACCTTCCTGTGACTGAAATACCTTCAACAATTATATTCAAATTTGTCCAATTGCTTCGGTCCAACTGTTGCCCTTCTCATCACTGGTGTGTGACTCACTGATGTCACGACCCGCTACCGACCCCCGGGACTCAGCCCCGGCCCCGGGACTCCAGCGCTCCCAGTACCACCCCCATAACCGCCCCGGGCCCGGACCGCTACCCGGCCAACTCTCCCGGCCATCACCGGCCATCACCGCCCGTCAACGCACAGCCA
>JAGGAQ010000435.1:0-16700 GCA_017657225.1 Termitomyces sp. T69sscA | reverse complement strand
CTCTTTCTGATTTGCACATTAGCTGCCCCACTGGGAAACACAGGGTCTCACTTGTGAAAGTACCGTCGGCCCCTTCTGATTGCCCATCAGCTGCCCAACTGGGAAACACAAGGACTCTCGGACCTCTAGTCAAAGCTCCTAGCACCCTGCTTATTAAATAGTAGGCCCCCTGACCCCTGCCAGTAAGCCAATTGTTCAGAGAGACCCCAATGCAACAATTCTAGCACACCCAGAATCTGCCAACTCAGGGAGTTGAACGCTTGACCTTTTAGGCTTGACATTCTGTGATGATCACAACTCCTGCAATAGAAGTGATCTACCAACTGGGCTAAAAGGCCACAATGTCAAGCCTGGCTTGACATGTTGCAGGCACTATTTAAGCAGTATCCAGTGTCATGATGCCGTGATCATGACACTACCATACAACCGCCCCTGGAATGAGGACCAGCCAACATCAATCGACCCCTGGAACCCCACCTGCAAACACAGCTCAATGCCACTGACATCAACCAGGCCAACAACAACTCGCCACAAGACCTCCACGATGCCCTGGACTATGCCAACGACAAGGAGGCCCTGTATGTGAGTAGGTTCAGGAATTGGCTGGAGATTGATGTACTGGAGGAGACGCAGGAGAAGTGACGTGAGGGGGCATGCATCCTGTGCAGTGAGCAAGGTCACTCCATCAATGAGTGCCCTAAATGCCAGGTCGTGGGACAAGCTGTGTGGACCATTGACAGTGAAGACTGTGACTTCCATTTTATGGAAAATAATCCAGCAGTTTAGATCACAAAGACACACTAAATCACGGACCAGACCTCGACGTCTTCTTTGGACACTTCTTCGGCTCACCTCCCCTCCCAATCCTCTCAAACTCTTCTCCTCCACACTACCCTACCACACTCCTCCACTCTGGTCAACACTCTGGTCAACAGTGGCACCACCAACAACTTCATCGATGAATCTCTGGCAACGCTGGCTGCTACATCCCAGAAATTACTCCTCCCCATCTCCTCACTTTCTTCGACGGCAGCTCTACCTCCACTGGCGACATCACTCACTACATACAGTGATAAGACCCAGGTTGTATCAAAAGGCCTACTAACAATTTTCCTGGTGCAACCACTCAGACTAGTGGTTAGCACACCCTATGGATTACTTGCCACCCCCTCAAAAAGCTGAGGTTCAAACCCTGGGCCTATGTTTGGCGTATTTTTCATCATTATTTTTTGATTTATTTACTTTATTTTCTTGACCCCAAGGTTTTGCCGGCATTGCCGCTGCTCCCTAGTAACCACCATCATTTCACAATATTGACATTTGGGCAATTCCATACTTACTTTTGGCATTTTTGATATGACAGACAGCCTGACTGACACCATTAGGCATTGCTAAGAGCTGATGGACATTTTTCTATATAAAAGATTGTGGTCTACTATTTACTTACTAGTTCCCTATGTTGGTGACCCAAGGGTTGCCAACGGCAACTTTGCTTACACTTTACTATATATACTGTACTTATAGCCTGCAAATAACAAGTTACCTTCACCATTTACCTCTTACGCTTGGGCTTCAGATCTCAATTCAGCCTTCCTTAAAGCTTACTCTACGCCAAGAGTACTATTGTATGGTGTCCTTGTCTTGCCACTGGGAGTATGCCAGTGTCCTTGTTATCTACATGCCTTGCAACTACGGCAGGCATTGTATGCTTGGTGACTATGCTAAGCATCTCCTTACCGCTCCCTTATTGCTGTCCTCCGCTAACTTGTCTTCTGGGACCCTGCCCAGCTCACCTCCACTAGCGAGCCCAATGCTACTCGCCTTGTGACTGCCTTCTCCAACACCACTTGGTACAATTTCAAGTGTCATCACTGCACCGCCAACAACGCTCCAGAGTTTGCCAAACTATTTCTTGAACACGTATTCTCCAAGCATGGACTCCCAGACAACATCGTATTTGATGGCAGCCCCCTCTTTGTCTTCTGGTTTTAGCAGTCCCTGTGTAAGGCACTTGAGATTAAAACTAACCTCTCCACTGCTTATCACCTGGAGACCAATGGCTAGACCGAACGAGTGAACCAGACCCTGGAGCAGTATCTTTGCCTCTACATCAACTACCTACAGAACAACTGGCATGTGGAACTACCCCTGGCAGAGTTCACCTACAACAACACCTCCCATTCTGCCACCAGAGTGTCACCTTTCTATGCTAATAAAGGTTACAATCCCCGGTTCACCCTCTCCCTTAGAGACATCTCCCACATAGCCCACAAAGTTGCCCAGGACCTCCAGTTGCTCCACCAATTCCTTTGGAACAAAATCAACATTGCCAATAAAGCCTACACCAAGCATGCCAACACTTGCCACAAAGCGACCCCCGACTAGATCCTTGGCACCCTTGTCTGGCTCAACCAGTGCAACTTGAAGACTTGGCAACCCTCAATCAAGCTTGATCACAAACACCTTGGCCCCTTCAAGGTCCTCCAGAAGGTCTCGACCCACACTTGCAAGCTTGACCTACCCCCAGAACTCAAGGGCCTACACCTGGTCTTCCATGTTTGCCTCCTTGAAAAATATGCCCCAGACCCCTTCCCTGGACAGCAACTCAACCAACTGCCACCTGTCAAAGTCAAAGACAAATATCACTATGAGGTTGACCACATCCTTGACTCACAACTTGTTCGTGGCCACCCTCACTACCTTGTTTGCTGGAAAGGCTATGGGCTCAAGGACGACACCTGGAAACCCTGGAGAAACCTTGCTGGCACTCCTGCTAAGCTCCAGGACTTCCACTGGCAGCACTCCAACAAGCCCAAGGACTCCCAGGACTAGCACTCACAGATGGCATTAGTGGGCATAACCCCTGCCTCTGGTTTCATTAGGGATTCAACTCTCACCAAGACCCCTATGTGTTTCCTTGCATACTTACTGCTTCTCATTCTCACCACTTACAAAAGAGCCCTGGGTGCAACGACGGCATGAGTATGTTCAGATCACAAAGTACAAATATTACCAACCAGAACAACAAAAAAAGAGACAAGTACAAAAAAAATCAAGGACTCAGTAAGCGTGGAAGTCAGCAGCTAATTGGCCTCCTTGTTACCCCCCTCTTTGCTCCTTGCTACTGCCCCCATGACCACTATCACCGTCTCTATCTGGGCTGCCAGCGATGCCAGGTAGTCCTTCTGCAACAGCAACCCCTCCTCTGTATTGACCACCATGTTCAGCCACAACTCAGGGGCAATCACATTGCGCCGCCAGTGCTCTGCCAGCAGTAGATGTAACTGAGCCAGACCGATGTCCAGCTCTGCAGGCCCACGCCCTCCCAAAGCAGCACATGGGCTGCCGATGCGCCGTCCAGGAGCAGCTGGTGCTCCTGGGCCCAGCCTACGTCAAAGATCAGTCAAGGAGGTAAATAACAGGTGGGCCACTCATGCAGAACCCTCTCATGGGATGATGCTGCCTCTAACAACACCCAATCCCACCGCTGAACTGCCTCCTGCTCTGCCGCCCGCACTGCTGCCTCTGCCTGCCCCTCTCCCGGCACCTCCCTCACTACCCTCGACTTCAGCTCTGCCACCTGGGCCTTCAGTGCTGTCAACTCCACTTCCTGCTCCCTCATCACCACCAGTGCCATGTCCTGATCCCATTGAGCCTAGTCCTGGTTCATTGTTGCCATCATCTGCTCACCCCGCCCCCTCTCCAACTGCTTGTACACCTCCTGCAGACGCCAGCACAACTTGATGGTTGACACCAGCAGGCTCTGCTCCATAGATTCCTGCGGGGAAGACTGGAGACATGCCAAGGTTGGCAAAAAAAAATGTGGGGCCCTGGGGAGCCTGCCATCAATGTGTCGCCACAGGGCCTCTTGCTTGGCCCCACCTCCATGCCACTCCTGCATGGTGGCTCCACTCTGACAAGAGGGGCCAGGGCTGACTCCTCCTCCTTGCTCCTGCTTGACTCATCCTCCGACCCAGACTGATCCCCCTCACTCTCCCTGGAACATAAAGCCCCCTCTCTACCCATTGTCACCATTGCTGCCTATGACCTGGAATCCCCCTCCATCTGCTCCTGCACCCACTCAAGTGACCACTCTTGCTTGGCTGCCATGCACAATGCCTGCCACAGCTGCATATGGAGCACCTTTTGTGCTTAGACCAGCATGAAAGACACACTGATGAATCCTGGCAAGCCTCGGTCACTGGCACCTCAAATTTGCAGACTGTCCCACAGTACAAACACTACAACTCATCAGTATGGGGGGGCAAAGAGGTAGGAAGCACTCACCGGCCCATGGTGGTGACACCAGGCCAACATTGGTGGACTCCAGAGACGACCCACCACCACTGCAAACTGGTCAGTCATGATGTCTGCCTGAGCCACCTGCTGAGCTGCCAGTACCACATGGAACACCTCCAGGGCTAGGAGAGGCCATGGCAGGCAAACCAGCAACACAGGTGCAGACTGTGCTGGCCGATGCTGCACAATAACAATGAGGAGCACATGAAACAGCCCTGCCACCGATGATGGTGCATCTGAGAAATGCAGCATCAGTGAGTAAGTATCCTGAGATAAAAAATAACTCACAATGTGCTGCTGCTGCCCACCAAAGACTCCAGCAACACTTAAACAACGCTCAGCGCTCCCTGTAGGCAGCCTATGTGTCCATGTTACTCTCATTAGTGGGGGGGAAGTAGGGGACAACAACGACAAAGAGGACATGAGGGAAGGATGGTTGAAAAAATGGGCAAAGTTTTTCTTCTTTTATCTGAGTGCAGGACTTCTTGATAGCTGCCAGACTTCAACTTCAATGCCAGAAGCAACACAGCCATCCACAACTCTGTGTGTCTCGAGGGTCTCAATGCTGAAGGGGAGGTGATGTCACAACTTGCTACCAACCTCTGGGACTCCAACCCCCCCAAACCCACCTCCACGACTATCCTAGGCCTAGACCGCTACTTGACAAACCACCTTGGCAGCCCCCGGCCATCACTGCCTGTCACCGCCACCAGCCACCACCACCCCTGGCATCCTCCTAGTCATCACCGCCCATGACTGCCACATTAGCGCTAGCCATTCCCAAGCCTCCTCAACCACAACTACCACATCAGTGCTGGTCCTGGCAACATCCAGTGCTCTCCCTGGCCCATATCAAGACCCCCATCACACATCACAACCATGCATCACCATCAATCCAACCTTCACATGCCACGCCCCGCTTCCGCTGCCCTCCTCACTTCCTCACCACTACATGTCTCTGACCCTCAAAGCAAGACCCTCCACACTGCACAACATGTCTCAACCTCCACCACCGCCTTGCACAATCCCTGGGTCTCATCTTGAGCCCCAGTACCACGACTCGTCACTAGGACCTGGGCTTGAGCCCCAGGGCTTACCTACCATACAGTATATAGGTTGTAGAGTAGCAAGTAGTACTCTAGTCTTAATATTGCTGTACTTCCAGTCTTGTTTCATATCTCATCTCTGTCTCGTAGTCTTGCACATTCTGGTTTTCCTTCTCTGACTTTGTCTCGTTTCATATCATACTCATCTTGTATCATCTTGTGTCTCTCGTCTCTACTTGTCTTGTACTCTAATTCTATCTCTGCTTTCCTCTTTTCTGCCTCAAGTCTCTAAGTTCCCCCTTGTACTTCTCCATTCCTCACCTCAATCTTGACTCACTCTGTTTTCTCTTTCCCTTATCTTATCTTGACTCTTTCCTCTTCCAGCTCGTCTAGATCCCCATGTCCCCCGCCTTCAACCCTGAGACTTGCTAAATCCCTGCACTTGCCCTGGCTTTCTATTTGTCAATCCCTGGGACTTGCTTGTGCATTGGCACTTGCTTGTCTCCTTCCCTCACATTCCTGGCTGGGACTCGCACCTACTCTCAGCACTTGTCTTCCACCCCTTCCTCCATTCCCAGCGCTCACATCCCTGCCTGGTGTTACTGGCAATTCCCTGCTAGCATCCTCAGTCCCCCCTAGTCTCCTATGCCTCACGCTCTTGACAGTATGTTGCATCTGTGGACATCATGCACACCACATAAGGGATTTGCCCAGTGGACTGAGCCTCCATGGTTGTCACGATCTGCTACCGACCCCTGGGACTCAGCCCCGGCCCCAAGACTCCAGCACTCCCAAAACCACCCCCACGACCGCCCTGGGCCCGGACCGCTACCCGGCCAACCCCCCGGCCATCACCGGCCATCACCGCCCATCGGCACTACAGCCACCGCCACTCACGGCACCCCCCGGCCATCACTGCCGTGACCACCACATCAGCGCCGGGTCTCGGCTATCACGCCACATTAGCGCCGGCACCACCCGTCACCCCCGGCCTGCGCCGAGACCCCCATCACACATCACAATCGCGCATCACTGCCACTGACCTCTGCACGCCACGCCCCGCTCCCGCTCCCTCCTCACCACACCACCACCGCGTGTCTCTGCACTTCCAGTACAAGACCTCTGCGCCGTGCAACATGTCTTAACCTCGCCCCGCCCCACGCGGCCCCCGGGTCTCATCCCAAGCCCTGGCGCCGCGACCCGCTGCTGGAACCCAGGCCTGACCCCCGGGCCATACGTACTACATAGTATATAAGGCGCAGAGTAGTAAGTAGGTACTCTAGTCTTGATATTACCGTAACCCATCTCGTTTGTTGTGTTTTCGTCCCTCACGTGTCCTGGTCTCATTACTTTTACTTGCTTCTTTTTCTCATCGTACTCGTCTCGTTTTGTCTCTCCATCTCGTCTCCACTCATCTCGCACTTCTAATCTAATTTTGTTGTTCTCTTTTCTCTTCTCTACTCTAAGTTCTCTTGACTCCCCCTTCCCGGCTCTCTTCTCTTCGACTTGATCGTTTCCATCTCCCGCTATCTTATCTTGACTCTTTCCCCTTTTGGTTATCCAACTTCCCTGGCTCTGCTTCCATCCCCGGGACTCGCTAAGTCCCCGCGTCTGATTTTCTCTTGATCCCCGGGACTCGCTCGCTCACTGATGCTCACTCGTCTTGTTCTCTTGCACCCCTGGGACTCGTGCCAACCCCCAGCACTCGTCCTTCACCCTCCCCGGCACTCGTCTCACCCACCGGCGCTACTGGCACTCTTCCACGCACCACCCTCCACCCCGCTTTGGTCTCCTATGCCTCGCACTCCTCCTGGTGTCCTGTGTTTGTGTACACGGTGCTTAACCGTAAGGTGGTTCGCCCAGTAGACTGAGCCCCCGTGGTCAGCGGAACCTGACAATGGTCAGTGGAACAAAATGCCAAAAGTAAGTATGGAATTGCCCAAATGTCAATATTGTGAAATGATGGCAGTTACTAGAGAGCGGCGGCAATGCCGGCGAAACCTCAGAGTCAAGAAAATAAAGTAAATAAATCAAAAAATAATGATGAAAAATATGCCAAACATAGGCCTGGGGTTTGAACCTCAGCTTTTTGGAGGGGGTGGCAGGTAATCCATAGGGTGTGCTAACCACTAATCCATGCGGTTGTGCCAGGGAAATTGTTAGTACGCCTTTCGATACAACCTGGGTCTTATTACCAGGGCTGAGTCTTGAAGGTTGGTAGTGGGTCATGACAAGGGCCTTGGCCTGCTTGGCATCCACTGCAGCAGCAAAGTCAGCTAAGAAGCTTAGCTTGGCAGCTATGCCTTCAATCTGGCTGAGCACTTTGGCAGATACACAGTCCAAGATGGTCCCAGAGGTTTGGTCCAAGGTTGCATTGTCCAGGAGGAGTGCTATTGCAATGGTTGCATTCTTTGCCTCCAGTTGTTTTGAGGTCAGCATCACTAATGGAAGAACATGTTTCCTGTGGTTATAGAGCTCTGAGGCCAGAATCCAGCCTTTCTTTTCAAGCCAGGTGCATGTGTTGTTTTGGAATTTGATGGGGCTGGGGTTGTTACAGAGACTTGATGACTGTCACAACCCGCTACCAATCCCTGGGACTCAGCCCCAGCCCCAGGACTCCAACCCTCCCAAAACAACCCCCATGACCGCCCCAGGCCTGGACTGCTACCTGGCCAACCCCCTCGGCAGCCTCCAGCCATCACCGCCCATCACCGCCTGTCACCGCCACTAGCCACCACCACTTGTGGCATCCCTGGCCATCACCGGCCATCACCGCCCGTCACCGCCACAGCCACTGCCACTTGCGGCATCCCCTGGCTATCACTGCCATGACCGCCACATCAGCGCCGGCCTCGGCTATCACACTACCCATAGCCGCCACATTAGTGCTGGCACCACCCGTCACCCCTGGCCCATGCTGAAACCCCCATCACGCATCACGATCATGCATCACCACTGACCCGACCTCTGCATGCCACGCCCCACTTCCGCTCCCTCCTCACCACCCCACCACCACGTGTCTCTGCATTTCCAGTATGAGACCTCCGTGCTGTGCAACATGTCTCAACCTTGCCCCGCCCCGTGCAGCCCCTGGGTCTCACCCCAAGCCCTGGTGCCACAACCCGCCACTGGAACCTGGGCCTGAGCCCTGGGGCCTACCCACTGCATAGTATATAAGTTGTAGAGTAGTAAGTAGTACCCTAGTCTTGATATTACCATAGCCCCATACTGTTTTGTTGTGTTCTCGTCTCTATCTCGTTTTCTCGTGCATCCCGGTCTCATCATTTCTACTTGTTTCTTTTCCTTATTGTACTTGCCTCGTATCGTCTCCCTGCCTCGTCTCTACTCGTTTCGTACTCTAAATCCATTCTACTTTGCTTCTTCACTCCCTCTCTACTCTAAGTTCTCTTGGCTCTTCTTGTCACGACCCGCTACTGACCTCCGGGACTCAGCCCCAGCCCTGGGACTCCAACCCTCCCAAAACCACAACCACGACCGCCCCGGGCCCAGACCGCTACCCGGCCAACTCCCCCGGCCATCACCGGCCATCACCGCCTGTCAACGCCATCAGCCACCGCCACCTGCAGCATCCCCGGCCATCACCACCCATCGCTGCCCATCACCACCACAGCCACCGCCACTTGCGGCACTCCCCGGCCATCACCGCCGCGACCGCCACATCAGCGCCGGGTCTTGGCTATCACACCACGTCAGCACTGGCACCACCCGTCACCCCTGGCCCATGCCAAGACCCCCATCATGCATCATGATCGCGCATCACTGCCGCCGACCTCTGCATGCCATGCCCCACTCCCGCTCCCTCCTCACCGCACCACCACTGCGTGTCTCTGCGTTTCCGGTATGAGACCTCCACGCCATGCGACATGTCTTAACCTTGCCCCGTCCCATGCGGCCCCCAGGTCTCACCCCAAGCCCCGGCGCCGTGACCCACCACTGAAACCTGGGCCCGAGCCCCAGGCCATACGTACTGCGTAGTATATAAGTCGTAGAGTAGTAAGTAGGTACTCTAGTCTTGATATTACCGTAACCCATCTTGTCTGTTGTGTTTTTGTCTCTGTTTCGTTCTCTCATGTGTCCTGGTCTCGTTACTTTTACTTGCTTCCTTTCTTGTTGTACTCGTCTCGTTTCGTCTCTCTGTCTTGTCTCCACTCGTCTCGTACTTCCAATCTATTCTCGTTGTTCTCCTTTCTCTTTCCCACTCTAAGTTCTCTTGATTTCTCTGTTCTCAACTCCTCTCTTCGACTTAATCATTTCCATCTCCTGTTATCTTATCTCGACTCTTTCCCCTTTTGGTTATCCAACTTCCCCTGATCTGTTTCCATCCCCGAGACTCGTTAAGTCCCCGCGCCTGATTATCTCTCAATTCCCAGGACTCGCTCGCTCACCGGCGCTCGCTCGTCTCATCCTCTTGCACCCCCAGGACTCACGCCAACCCCTGGCCCTCATCCTCCACCCTTCCCGGCACTCGTCTCACTCACCGGCACTACTGGCCCTTCGTCCACACACCGCCCCCGCCCTGCTTCGGTCTCCTACGCCTTGCGCTCCCCTGGTGCTCTGTGTCCGTGTACACGGTGAACAGCACATAAGGTGTTCGCCCAGTAGACTGAGCCCCTGTGGTCAGCGGAACCTGACACTTCTGTTCCCGACTCCTCATCGCAACTTAATCTGTTCCCTTTCCCCTTATCTTATCTCAACCCTTTCCTCTCTTGGCCTGCTTGATTCCCACATCTCTGATTCCATCTCCAGGACTTGCTAAGTCCCTGTGCCCATTATCTCTTTGATTCCTGGGACTCGCTCACTCACCGGCGCTTGCTTGTTCCATCCTCTTGTACTCCCAGGACTCGCACCTACCCCCGGCACTCATCCACTTGCCAGCGCTACCAGCACTCCCCTACATACCGCTCCTGCCCCACTTTGGTCTCCTATGCCTCGTGCCCTACCAGTAGCTCTGTGTCTGTGGACATGGTGATCACCACGTAAGGTATCCGCCCAGTGGACTGAGCCCCCGAGGTCAGCGGAACCTGACAATGACCAAGGTGAGCAGGCATGGTGGAGGGGGCATTGGATTTCTAGATCAGGTAGGACTGCTGGTCAGGTTTTTGGTGGAGGCTTACCTGTGTTGGGCATGCCCACCTCCCTGAAAGGGCAATAGAACGGAACAAGAGATTAATATAGAGTAGGCCTGTGGGCCTAGGACAACCTGCAGAGGGTTGGAAGAAGGTATATACACTAACTATGGCCTATTGCTACCAGGACTCTGGAAGGTGTAGTGGCAGTATAGGTTCAAGAAGCATCAGATTCCCCTCTGCTAGGTAATTATTTATCATTGTATTGTTGGCTATTCTTCCTAATATTTCTTTGGATTCCTCTCTGCTACTTGTGTGATTGAGCTGCAACTGTCATGACCCACTACCAACCCCCGGGACTCAGCTCCAGCCCTGAGACTCCAACCCTCTCCAAAACAACTCCCACAACCGCCCCGGGCCTGGACCACTACCTGGCCACCCCCCTCGGCAGCCCCTGGCCATCACTGCCTGTCACTGCCACCAGCCACCATCACTCCTGGCATCCCCTTGGCCATCACCAACACCTGTCATCCCCAGCCTGCGCTGAGACCCCTATCATGCATCACAATCATGCATCACCACTGACCCAACCTCCGCACGCCACGCCTGCTCCCACTCTCCTCCTCACCACCCCGCCGCCACGTGTCTCTGCATTCCCAGTACAAGACCTCTACACTGTGTGACATATCTCAACCCCCACTCTGTCCTGCACAGCCCCTGGGTCTCACCCCAAGCCTGGTGCCATGACCCGCCACTGGAACCCGGGCCTGAGCCCCAGGGCCCACCTACTGCATAGTATATAAGTTGTAGAGTAGTAAGTAGTACTCTAGTCTTGATATTATCATAACTTCCATACTGTTTCGTTGTGTTTTGTCTCTGTCTTGTCTTCTCATGCATTCTGGTCTCATTATTTCTACTTTGCCTCATTTCTTATCATACTTGCCTCGTATCATCTCCTTGCATTGTCTCTACTTGTCTACTACTCCAATTCCACTCTGCTTTGCTCCTTCTCTCTCTCTCTATCAACTCTAAGTTCTCTTGTCTCTTCTGTTTCTGGTTTCCTATCTCGACTTGTTCTGTCCCCTTTCTCTTTATCTTATCTCGATCCTTTCCCCTTTTGGCTCACTTAATCTCTGCGTCTTGGTTTCCATCCCCAGGACTTGCTAAGTCCCCATGCCTGTTGTCTCTTGCGCCCTGGGACTTGCTCACGCACCAGTGCTTGCTCGTTCCATCCTCTTGTATTCACAGGACTCATGCCTACCCCCAGCACTTGTCCTCCACCCCCCCGGCACTTGCCCACTCATCTGGTGCTACCGGCACTCCCCAGCGCACCTCTCCTACCCCGCTTTGGCCTCCTATGCCTCACGCCCTACTGGTGCTCTGCATCTGTGGACACAGTGAACATGCCCCTTTCTCTTTATCTTATCTCGACCCTTTTCCCTTTCGGCTCACTTAATCTCCACGTCTTGGTTTCCATCCCTGGAACTCACTAAGTCCCCGTGCCCATTACCTTTTTGAACCCCGGGACTTGCTTGCTCACCAGCACTTGCTCATCCCATCCCCTTGTACTCCCAGGACTCGTGCCAACCCCCGGCACTCGTCCTCCACCCTCCCTGGCACTTGCCCACTTGCCGGTGCTACCGGCACTCCCCCACATACCACCCCCACCCCGCTTCAGCCTCCTACGCCTCACACCCTACTGGTGCTCTGCGTCTGTGGACATGGTGAAGACCACATAAGGTATTTGCCCAGTAGACTGAGCCTCCATGGTCAGCGGAACCTGACAGCAACTTCCAAAGGTCATTTTTACAATACTCAGGGGTGCCAAAATGCTCTTGGCACACTCCAGCCTTGCCTGAAGGAATGGTTTAGCCCTTCTCTGGCTAAACACATTCCTTGGCCTTATTTCCAAGTGCTTTCCTCCTTCTTCAACCTCTATCCCATCTGTCCCTTCCTGTGGGTTGTGTGCATACTAGTGGAGTTGAGCCATGATTGAGTGTGAGCAAGTGTGGTTGTAGTGAAAGTTGATCATTTAGTTGTGAGTGATGCCTCATCAGGGATCAGTGATCCAGCCAACTCTGAGATTGTGATAATATCACAGAGATCTTGGTTGCATCATGGATCATGGCAGCCATCACTGGGCACAGCCACATTATCAGGTTCTGCTGACCATGGGGGCTCAGTCCACTGGGCAAGTCCTTCCATGGCACACACAATGTCCACAAACACAGTGGTACTGTCAAGAGCATGAAGCGTAGGAGACTGGGGTGGGGCTGAGGATGCGAGTGGTAGTTGAGCAAGAGATCACCAGTCACACCAGGGCAGGAATGTGAGTGCCAGGGATGAGGAAGGGGGGTGGAAGACAAGTGCCAGGGTTTGCATGAGTCTTGGGGATGCAAGAGGAGAGGTGGAAGCGAGCACTGGTGTGCAAGAGAGTCCCAGGGCTGGTGAATAGATAGCCAGGGCAAGCAAGGGGACTTAGCAAGTCCCAGGATCAAAGGCAGGAGGTGCAGGGATTCATGTGAGCTGAAAGGGGAAAGAGTTGAGATAAGATAAATGAAAGGGGAAATAGAATGAGTCAAGATGAAGGCAAAAGACAAGAGAGTAGAGATGAGACTTAGAGACTTGAGGCAAAGGAAGAGAGATGAAGCAAAGTTAGATTGAGAGTACAAAACAAGTAGAGACAAGTGGAAATGAGACAAGACAAGACAAGTACAATACAAAAAAGAGATAAGTCAAAAAATAGAAACTGAGGCATGTGAGACTAATGAGACAGAGATGAAACACAGAACTAGAGACAAGAGGTATGGCAATATCAAGACTAGAGTACTGGATGCTACTCTACAACTTATATACTGTATGGTACATAGGCCCCAGGGCTCAGGTCCAGGCCTCAGTGACAAGTCGCAGTGCCAGGGCTCAAGATGGAGCCTGGAAATTGTGCAAGGCAGTGGCAGTGGTCAATGCATGTCATGTGGCGCAAAGAAAGCTCTTCAAAGGAAGGTCTTGCTTTGGGAGCGTGGAGGCATAGAATGGCAGGGAGGCAAGGAGGTGAGAAGGAATGGGGCATGGCATGTGGAAGTTGGACCAGTGGTGATGTGTGGTTATGATGCTTAATGGGCATCTCAGTGGTAGCTAGGGAGGCTTCGGCACAGGCTGGGAGGAGCACCAGGGGTTGCCAGTGTCAGTTCTGATGTGGCAGCTGTGGTTGGAGGAAGCGCCAGGAATAACCTGGGCCAGCGCTGATGTGGCGGTCATGGGCAGTGATGGCTGAGGGGTGCCAGGGGTGGCAGTGGTGGTGATGGGTGGTGATGGCTGAGGGCTGCCAAGGTGCTTCCATAGTAGCAATGTATCCACACTTCCCTCCTTGCATCTTGACAACAAACATGTGATTTTTTGAAGCACTAGCACTCTGTTTGATGGCATCACAAGCATCAACCAATGCATTCAGACTTGTATTGCTCCCAAGCCTGACGACAAACATGTGATTTCTCAATACACTAGCAATTTATTTGATGGCATTGCAAGCATTGAACAACACATTCAAATTTGTATTGCTCCTGAGCCTGAACTCAGTTCAAAGAAGTGATCCCGCAAGTAAAAGGTAATTAATGCCTTGTGCATCTTCAATGTAAGTTTTGGTTTTGAAATCATTCCAAGGAGATTGCTGTGTTGGTAATGTCAGAAAAATCCCTGATCCCAGACAATATAGATAGGACAACTGCCAATATTGTCTACCAATAGATTTTGAATGGACTACAATTGTAGCTTATAAAAGTTTGATTATATTGCATACTTGATAGAGATGAATGAATAGACATTGTTACTCAATAGGCTTTGGAGCCATAACTGAACAAAGTGAGGTTATGGCAGTGCCTTTAATCACTTAGTGAGGTTATGGTGGAGCCTTAGTTATTCAGTGGGATTTGGAGCTATACCTCATGAGTGAGGTATGGTGGGTAGTTTGGGATGAAGTCCCCAACAAGATACAAGGACCGTACCAAAGGCATGGGTCATAGCTCATAAATCCACAAGGTAGAGGATCACAGTTATCAGTCATTCTATTGCATTGATGCTTGAAATACGTCCTTAATGAAAAGGCCTCCACCTCTGCTGTACGCACTTCAGGGAGTCGACTAATCTTAATAATTAATGTGCAACCTCTGTTGCATCATCAAGGGCTGCTGAGCTTGTCGAATGGCAGCGAAGCTTGCCATAGCGAGACGCGTGACAAAGACTCGATGGTCACGAGCACTCCTTGGAAGACCAACTCGCTAAACTAATCAGGTGGACGGCGTTCTTAAGCAGAACATCAACTTCAAGATTGAGGTCCAACAACGATGAGGAAACTCAACAAGTTAGTATCAAACTTGAATCTATTCAGAGTAGCGTGCTCCGCAACCAAAAGGATGTAGAGTTTAAAGCCTGAAAGCTTGACAAGCTGCTAAACGGTGTTCGCGCTTGTTTCGCGAAGAAGCTCCGCGAGGGCTCCTCACCCTTGGATCCTGCCTTCACCTATCTTCGGTATTGAGTGAATGAGGTTGCAGACCATCGAATATATCATTGATTTAACATCGTGACACACAGTATAAGAGGATCTATCACTGTAAAAGTTAACAGTCTCAAGTAACGCAAGACTTTTGACGATGTTAGTTCCCAACTGGTATTTCCGAGTCCATATCGAGGGCTTCCATAGTCCTTTGCAAGACTGTCCTAATTGACGAGGGTCTTACCTCACTGTTGTTCCGGAAGGGCATATTACTAGAGTCATTTTCATCGAAAGTCCATAGTTGCTGGTGGAAGGCGAGCAGCATGTCCCAGTAGATCTCTTTCAACATCTTGTCTCTCGTGGTCCATAACGGAAGTGCATCGCTCTTTACCGTGTGATACCAATGTCCATGGGTAGACAGGAAGAAGTAGGATTTATATAAACCCAGAGCAGCCATGCTTTGATCCGAACTCGTCCATTCTAGAAAAGCTCGAGGCCAGCGATGGGTAAGAGGGGGCGACACATTCGGGAAGGAGCGGGGTAATTGATCGAAGGTGAACATGGAGAGATAAAGAACAAAAAATAAACTCTGAAGCTGGCAAAGGACGTCAAACAATAACGGGCCAGAATACTTTACACGACTCACATCATCATATACAGAGTTTTGGCCGCCGAGAAGGAGAGGTATTGACATAAATGGAACAGTACCCTGTTTGCCCAAGAGACGAACTAAGTTGTTATAATCAAGGTCGATAAAAACCTTACTGTCCGCAAGTCACGATGAGTCTTTTGTTGGACCATCGAAACAGGTTTGCTACGTGCCGCATTCTACAAAGTAGAACAATCGATCAAAGAGATACGATGACCTAGGGCAAGAACCTACCCGGATGTGAGGCCACTCCATCTGTTTGATCAACATCTTGGGGGCATATGCCGCCATATCTAAGTTATGAAGGCCACCACAGGTCCCAATATCAACGGTTTCTCGACGGAGAAGAGCTACACAACATCGTTTACTGTCCACTCCATCTACACTGATCCACTCGAATTCTCTGTCGGGGTCACAATAAACCTCCTTGTTCAGGATAATGTTTCCAAAGCTGATGTCGCGATGGATGATCTTAATAGCTTCAAGGGATTCGATGCCTGAGAGGGAATGAGGGACATACAGAATTTCGTAGATCGATATGTAGCTGACCTTGCAAAACTCCAATGATAGCGCCATAGAATTCCTCAACCGTCTCGAATTGTGATAGCGTTCGTTTGAGAACTGAGACAGTGAAAACTTCCTGACGATTCTTTATTTTATCCGAAAGAATAGTTAAAGGACATTGATCTTGCGTCAAACCGCGCACCAGGGTCAGGACCTCACCGAAATGCCAAACACTGCATCAAAAATATCAGTCCAAGATGCGGTATGGTGACACAACCATCATACTGAGTTGGCAACAAGACACCATCAAGTGTTTTCAATCGATGTAGATCAATTGTTTTCACCAAGATATCCTGTTCGTACGCTTCAGAGAACATGTCAGCATTGTAGACTTTGAGAGCGTAAGGACCCTTCATAACGCAGCTTCCCGCTGGGAGCACATTCCGATACCGATCGAGTATTGGATCTGAATCAAGCACCTCTTGATAGACACACCATACACGTGTGCAACGACCGACAAGTGAGCCTCGGTCTTCAATAAGATGTTTGACATAGAAAATAGTGGGTGCTTGATTGGAGAGGTACTGTCCATGTAGTTTTCCTTCGTGAAGGATAATCCAGTTCAC
>JAGGAQ010000434.1:0-16721 GCA_017657225.1 Termitomyces sp. T69sscA | reverse complement strand
GATCCGTGATGCCGGTCATCACCGAGCACAGCCACCTGTCCAGAACGTCGAGATCATGATGTCGTGATGGGTTCGCGATCTCATCACTCGGCATCCGCCTTTTGGCATCAGTCTCATTTTTGACTTCTTTCTTGCCAACGCGGTGTCTCCCGCCATTGGTGTGGGTTAACGGTTGTATCTCACGAGGTACGTCTACCGTTTTCGACGTTTTCTCACTGCTTACAGTTTTCAGCTATTTTGTGAAGCCCTCGTATCAATACATGTTTATATCTTCACACCTTTCTTCACAGGCGATTTTTTGAAATTGGTCAATCTTTGTGAGAAAGATGTAACCAGGCCAGACTCTTCGTCGTCTTCGTCACCATCAGCCTGATGAGCCTTGGTAATACGCTGCTTTTTGGCAGCAGCTAATCCATGTGATTTAGTAACAAGCATGGCTATCTATCTTGATAATTACAACCTTTCGAGACGGGTGAAGACAAAGGTTGAGATGACTTGCGCTGCTTGCTCACTGAATTGTCGTTTTCTTCATCAGAATCCACTAACAGCATTTTTCGTTTTCGCTGTCCCTGTTGAATAGTAGTTTGCGCAAGAACAGAGTCAGATAGTGGTAAAGTACCATCTTCTGCACAGGATGAGGATCCTCCTCGTCGGACGCCAGCATGTCGACGTCTATCGGGTCACTTGTTGGTGGGGTACTGTGGCCGCGCGACTTGGTTGAACGGGTCATAGCAGATGAATTCAAAGCATGAGCATTAGATAGTTTCGACGCGGGAGTTTTGGGTTCCTGAGATGAAGATTGCGATATTGACGCGTCGTCAGAAGGCGCGAGCACGGGCATTGCGCCTTTGACTTTGGATTTCATTGTGCTTGATGTCCCATTCGAGTCATTGGAGAACCACGACATGAGACTTTTTTGTTTGGGTTCCGCGTTCATCTTCTTAGGCGCCATGGCAGGAGGTAAGGCGGCCACAAAAAGTTACACTCAAAAGACGCGTTGGTCCTTGTTTGATGTCATCAAAATTGCTTGCCAAAATTGTCAAAATCAATCTTTGCAATTGTGGCCCCCCTCGACCATGAACGAAGACGACTCTGAAGTTATTTTAAATGAATCTCTCGCTTTCCTTGGAGAACAGCCTGTCATAGACGACAGCGTCGTACATTATGGCCCTCTGAGCTTACAAATAGCGCAGAAAGTAAGGTTGTGCACTATAGAAACCCTGATTCCAGCTGAAGCCACGAACTTGTAGCAAGGCAAAGTGCGGCTGCCATTCATATCCGACAATCATCACCTTAATGCAATGCCTATCCAAGGCCAATACACTCCTAGCAGATCATCTCTTCTCGCCTGCATTATATCTCGCCGAGAGAATCGAGAGAGGACTCTTTCCTGTTCAACCTAGTTCAACAGGTCTGTGATGTTGTATTACTTACGTTCGTTAAAAGTTAAGTATTTCACAGTCATTGAACTAGGTGCCGGTACTGGATTGCCTTCGCTACTTTTGGCGACAACTCCCAACCACCCAGCACTTGTTGTGGTCACCGATTATCCCGATGAAAATATACTCGGGAATCTCAAGAAGAACTTGGAAACGAACAGATCAAACTTTCAACCTACATGCCGTGTCGAGTGTGCAGGATATGAATGGGGGACAGATGCAAATCTTCTACTGTAAGTTTTTCTACATTACTCTTACACTCGATATCATTGATCTCGATCCACCAAGCAAATTGCTGCAAGACCCTTTAACGAGTCAGACCTCGCGACAGGGATATGACATCGTGATCTTGTCCGACCTTCTCCATTTTCATGGATCGCATGATGTCTTGATCTCATCGATACAAACCCTGCTTTCGCGTTCCGAAGAGTCAAAAGTACACATCGCGGTAAATCACTTTCAGTTCATATCGTAACATCTACTAATAGTGCCGGGCAACGGCTTGGAAGGTCGGGAAATATACACATACAAACGTTTGCGAAGATTTCCTGCGCAAAGGTCGGGAGGCTGGTCTTGTATTTGAAGAGGTGCTGGCCAGTCCCGAAGAAGCAGATTGGAAGGGCACGATGAAAGTTGGAAGTCTAGATCAGGAAGCATTGGCCATACGGAAGGCTAGTTGTTACTATTGGGTCGGCAGGTGGGCTAGTGTGTGTAGGTGACTCGTTTACGATGAAGGATTCCACTAAGCTAGTCAATGGGTTGAGCTGTCAGTATTGTGCAACGAACCTTGTTTTTGCCAGTCGTTTTCACAGGACTCGCTCTTGCTGCTAATGTCCTGAATATCTTGACTTACAGGACACGACTCGGCACTATTGATAGAGATTCGCCATGTATCAAGAATCGTGTGATGCTTGAGCGAAAATCTTGGTCCGTCGTCCCGCTGGACTGTACTTCTCTCGGAACAAACGAAAACCAATTATACATCACCCGCACATTCCCCAAATCTACGGATCAACCTAACCGTACTCATTTTTCCCTATCGTCGAGTCCTCCGACTCTCACTGTGTGATCTTAGGAGGCATCAGTACTTCCTGAAGGATCATCTATACTATCACTTGATGTGATGTATTTTGTTTTCGCATTATCGCGCTGTTCGTAATGCCGATCTCAAGTTGACACGGATCCTTCAAAACGTAGCGACCCATTCGTTCGATGTCAGTGGTAGTATAAGCTTCATCTTGCTGCAGCCTCTATTAGCATTCAAATTAACTATGGAGGTTATAGTAAAATAAGTACTTTGACTCACCCTCAGTCACCTAAATAGTATATGTTCGACTGAGGGTAGCGTCTGCTCATCATATCCTGATCTCGAGAATATAACAAGGTTTGATACGTACTACCGATCGCCACCACATACTGTGGTGGCTGAGGCATGTCCGTATATGGGAATGGTAGCGTACGTACCGACGGTTCGTACTAGTCCTCCTTCCTCAACAATTCTAACATTCAATTGAACCATGGCGGTTTTAATTGACGATTCCGATGGATGAGAAGACGACCGATTTGGATTGCACGATGAAGATGAACACTGATGTGTAAACTCGGAAGATGGATTCGAGGAGAAAAGTACTTTCGGAGGTACTCTGTTACCCGTGATCAATAATCGATGATTATTGTGTAAATGATAGATAAGAAAGGAAAGAAACATTTTGAAACGCACGTCACATGCCATATATAGTGACACTAATATTCTGGTCAAAAGTACTTAAGTTTTTACGGGACCAATTGTAGGACCGGGCTAGACACGGAACAAAAATAACAATACTATGGGGTATAATGAAATAAGAAAATGTCCAAACAGAGGGACTTACAGCCTCAGAGTTCGTGTCAAGTGACGGGAAACAACTGAGGCTGCGTGGCAAGTGCCGAGAGGTTTTTATAGTTACACGTGACGATCGAAGAAGCAGACCAAGTAGGCTATGCCAACACCAATGAAAGAATCTGACAGTGTTACTGACAGTTGCGACTAACGGGTCACGTGGGAGACCTAGAGAGATTGTTTATACGGAAGTTCCATTTCGACTGCCTATCTCTAGGTAACATCAAACTTGCCAGCAGAGAACTTGCACTGAGGAATATTTCCCGTTAGAATTAGTCGCAACGTTACATTATGATAGTATTTTTCGGTATTCAATCAACTGTAACCGCAGCGTGAGGTCACGGTGAGGTCACACGAGATAATGAGAGTCTTCGCACAAGAGAGAACGGGGGTAAGCTCTGCAATTGGGAAGAACTACCGGTCGAGCAAACTAAAGTCCGAAAAAGGGGTTAACTGGTCACTGTCGCTACATCAACTCTTTACTCTCAAGTCCCTATTTTTGATGTATATTACAATCTTTACTCTTTGATTGTCTACATATCTCTACACTCAGCTCTCTTAATCACCTCAAAAATCTTTGTCATCTATGCATCTCTCATTTGGTATTCATTCGTTAGAAATGTCATCACGGAAACGCGGTAATGTGTTGCAACAGAGATGCGTCCAAATTGACGGATTCGCACGCCACAGACGCGTACCCTGCCACGTGCTCATTTTTGATTTTGAACCACCATTTATCCCGACAACTATCTTTCGGCCCTGTTTTGCGGAACTCAAGCTGAAATTAGCTGATAGTACTTGAGCAATAAAAACCTTCATTGATATGAGCTCGAGACCTGTATTCTCTCTTCGACTTCCCGGGTTTGCCCTTGTGCAACTGACAAGCGCAGGGTACACAACAGTTCAAGATCTACACGGCATTTCAGCTGAAACACTTTCTCAAGGTTATTTTCTCTCTCTCTCTCTCTTCAATGACTAGTCTCATGAAGTTGACGAGAAATAGATTTGAAAGTATCTCTATCAGACGCGGAAGCGATTCTCTCCGTAATCCAACGAACGAGCCTCACGACACAGGCACCTGGACAAGCCGCACTGACTCAATCTGCTGCATCTATCACTGAAAGCAATAAAAAAATCTCTACCGGATCTCGCTCTGCTGATGAACTCCTCTCTGGTGGTCTTTCTCGGGGACAAATACTCGAAATATCAGGAGCCCCAGGGACGCCAAAGGAGGGGTTGGCAATGAGTATCGTCAAGTCATTCGTAAGAGCTCGTCACGAGGTCTTATTCGTTGGTAAGATAACTGTAATTGTTTTGAATGATTGAGATGAATGCAATTTCGACATTAGACTGTCAACATATGTCCAGTCCAGCTACTCTGGACCGAGTACTGAGTAGTACGTCAATGAAAAAGATCCAGCTCGATTACGATTATCATAACAACAGAGTACTTACTAGCTTCTGACACGACCCGTGACTATCTGCAACTCGTTCATCACTCTAACGTTCTTACCCTTTCTGAGCTGATGGTTTTGATGTACAATCTACCAAAATTGCTCGATTCTTATCCTCGAGTATGTACTCATTCCGGAAATCCTGAAATATTCTATTGAATCTGGTGCATTAGGCATCACTTCTTGTCGTTAACTCTATATCCTTTCCATTTCAAGCGAAGCACGACCTGACGATTCCAGCGAGGAGCGCGCTTTTAAACAAGATAAAAAAAGCTTTTGCCATAGCGGCCACTGGTCATAACCTCACGGTACGCGGCAGAAATAATTTTTCTTGTCTTGTTCAGTTTTTCTCCTATAGATCGTGACGACTTCTCAACTGTCCACCAAAATACTAAATGTTGATGGTTCATCTGGAAATTTTGATACCGGAGTCAAGGGTGTTCTGGTACCCCAACTAGGTATTTGTACTGATTTCGAACTTCTTCGACCAATTCACACTTTACTTAGGTCTAGCCTATCTTCCTGGCAGAGCTTATCGGATGATTCTTGCTGCAGAGAGCAATACACGCGGGTTATCATTGTCTGCCACATGTTACTGATCGTCATTGCTCATATCATCTTAAAGGGTGATCAGGCTGGTCTCCACTCCAGGCGATCCTCATGGTACACGCTCGTCGCGTTTGTTGCCGTACGAAACGGTAAATATGTTTGTGGTACTTTGGTTCTCTCACTAACGTCAAGGCAAAGGAAAAGGATGGCACAGTCGGCTAGATGATTACACTGGCATTTTACCTGGCATTTTTAAGAGTCTGGATTTATCAATATCGAATCCATATCTTCGCAGCTTGAAGTACATCTTTGATGGCTCATGGTCTTTCTATATCTTTCTTGGGGACTCTTCTGCCTATGGTCAATAACGGTTACCAATGGCAGTCATGGAGACCGTGTGATCGAAGTACTTTGGCCAAAGTTAAGGCTTGGCTACTTTTATGTGCAATGGAACTGTTCCTCGCAGTGCCTGTGGCTTAATGGAAAGAAACCGTCACTACATATATAAAATCTTCAGCATGATTGACGTTTGTAGTCAGGCGGCGGCACTCCGTCGGCGCGCTCATAAACTCCAAATATGAATGACCAGTATCGATCGGTTTTGTCTAAATCAAGTGTCAGGCCATCATCTCCACGGTCATTACGAACGACACTCACTTGTACCGTAGGGTCATTGTTCTCACGTATTGAGGAACTTCTCACCCCATTTTATAACGCTGCCCTCAATCAAGGCATATCAACTGTCCCAGATAAGCGCCTAACATGCTTACAGTCTCGATTAGCTCCAAAACCGGCCCGGCCAACGTCTCGTATACGATATCCACCCCTACATGCGCCTCAGCTAAGAACATAGACTCAACAATTCCAACAGTGATTTGTTTACACCCAGTATACTTGGGAAAATACATCTTTCAACGTACGCTCTACACTGCAGATCAAGCTCGCATCTTTCTGATCGTCTACTTAGCTCAGTTTTGTGATCCCAAACTTCGGCGATTCAATCTGATTGGCGTGGATATGAGGCTTCATGGAGATACCGAAGGAAAGGTGCAGGGTGTTTATGGGAGTGAGGATGCAGCACATGACGTGGCAGCATTTATGGTGAGTAAAATAATGGCCATCCGTCTCTCAAGGCATCACCCTTTTTGGCCTTTTCATGAACACAGGATGCCCTCCGGCTCCCTCCTTGTCATTTTTTTGGTTTGTCCATGGGTACGCGTATTGCCTTGCAAATGGGAATCACGTACCAAGAAAAAGTCCTGTCCCTCTTTCTTGTCTCCCCAATCCCTATCGAAGAGGTTGGTTTATAATGCCTCGGAAGGGGGCGCTAATTTCTGATATGCAGCTAGCCAGCAGAAGTCAGCGAAGGTCGTCAAGAGATCTACGAATACTGGTGCCAGGGATGGAGGGACCCTGAATCTCCGAATATTGAAATTATCAACGACGCCATTCGTGGTGCTGTCCAGCTAGGCTTTAACTCTGTCGATGATCCCCTCACCAAAGCGATCTCGAAAGGTGAGTATCGATTTAACGAAGAATATAGTATCACCTACCAAAAACTATGAACAATCTTCAGTCTCAATTCCCAAAGCATTTAAGAACTACGGTCCAGAAAGATTTGAGGAATGTCATCTTGCCACCGTTAAATTCTTCACTGAGAAGGTGGACTACTCCACGGCGAACCTTAGAAAGATTCAGTGTCCGGTGAAATTAATCCATTGTAGCGCCGACATTGCATACCCGATAAAACATACGGAGGAACTTTTTCAGCGACTAATTGAGACGGGTATCGACGCTGAACTAGAAGTTGTCAAGGATGCACCGCATTTCGGTACCATCACGAATGATACCGAGTATCTTCACACTCCCTTGGAACATACTAGGACTAACTAATCTTGGCTAGAATCAATCCACTTCTGCACGATTTCCTCATGAGACAAACAACGTCTGAAGTTCCACTCCCGATGGAGGGAGTGACATCCCCCTTCGAGGCCATTCTGATCGCTGCAGGATGGTCTCCGAATCAGAAGGACATGAGTTCTGAAGAAGAAGACTTATTTTCTGAATTGGCATTCCTCAAAGTAGAGCAGCCTTGCCGGCCCTAAGCATTACTGTCACGTTCCTTACGCAGTCATACTCGTTCACCCAGCTCTAATCTTTCACATACTGTACGGATCGTATTTCTGTCTGGTTCTGTCTTGGGTTCGATGACCAAGCAAGCCGTGCCTTGTTACACTTTTTTTGTAACTTCGAACTACAATATCTATACTAACGTTGACTTTCTCGTGATGCATGCATTGGAATTTGAGTCCAGATTCTTCATGCAATGGCCATTCGTGTAATCTGTCGTAGAAATTCGAGTGGCCTTGTTCGGCGCCACACTCTTGTAGCTCCTTTTTTATTGACATGTTTGTTTGAGTCGCACATGGTCAGACGTCAGGTCCTCGATCATGTTTCACATGTGGACTGCCAATTGAGGCCCCACCGTCGACGGTGTCGACCCGGAACTTACTCTCTTTGGCTCACAAGTGTCAGTGCCATAGCTCTCTCACGCAGCAGCGAAGTGCCTCTCCCAGATACTACATATCGAGGTTATCCATCAAGACAGACCGGATAATCCAATAATTGCCCGTAAATATGCCTATGGTCTCAATTAACTCCAAGTCCGGCCCGGCCAACGTCTCGTTTACAATATCCACCCCTACACGCACCTCAACTGAGAAAATAGACTCGGCGATACCGACAGTGATCTTTCTACATCCAGTATACATAGGGAAATATATCTTTCAGCGTACGCTCAACACTCAAGATTACGTTTGCATCTTTCTCATTGTCTCCTTAGCTCAATTCTGTGATCCCAAACTTCGGCGATTCAACCTCATTGGCGTGGACACGAGACTTCATGGAGATACAGAAGGAAAGGTGAGGGGCGTGTTTGGGAGTGAGGATGCAGCACATGACATGGCAGCATTCATGGTGAGCTTTTGTCGTCTCTCAAGGCGCCACCCTTTTGATCTTTTCATGAACGTAGGATGCCCTCCAGCTCCCTCCTTGTCATTTTTTCGGTTTGTCCATGGGTGCGCGTATTGCATTGCAAATGGGAATCACGTACCCAGAGAAAGTCCTGTCCCTGTTCCTTGTCTCCCCAATTCCTATTCAAGAGGTTAGTTGACAACGCCAGAGCAATAAGGAACTAATCTTCGTACTATCTCAGCCAGAAGAAGTTAGAGGAGGTCGTCAAGAAATCTACGAGTACTGGTGCCAGGGATGGAGAGATCCTACACAACCGGATATCGAAGCAATTAAGGACTCAGCCAAGGGGTCTAATCAGTTAGGGTTCAATTCCACAAGTGGCTCACTGATTAAAGCGATGAGGAAAGGTTCGTTTTACCGGATGAATTGTGTCATTTACCGCCAGGACTTAGCCATACTCCAGTCACTATCCCAAAGGCAATAAGAAATTACGGTCCAGGGAGATTTGAAGAATGCTATATTGCGACAGTTGCCTTTTTCGCAGAACAGGTCGACTACACCACGAAAAAACTGGGAAGGATTAAATGTCCAGTTAAGTTAGTTCATTGTGGTGGCGACATTGCATACCCAATACACCATGCGGAGGAGATCATTCAGCGACTCAGTGATGCAAGAGTCGACGCCGAGCTAGAAGTCGTCGAGGATGCGCCACATTTTGGTTCCGTTACGAATGCAACTCAGTGAATACTTTCACACTTCTCAAGAGCCATACTAAATATTCTTTGCCAGGATCAATCCACTTCTGCATGATTTTATAATGAGACAAACGAAATCCGACGTTCCACTCCCAACGGAGAGAGTCACATCTCCCTTCGAAGCCATGCTTGTTGCGGCAGGGTGGTCTCCGGATCATAAAGATGAGAACCTGGAAGAAGCAGAAGCAGAAGCAGATTTATTTTCAGAATTTGACTCGAAGTCGCTGTCGTCCACTCTTTTAGTTTCAAGGAGTTTGTAGCATCAAGTGGATTTCATAACCAACTTAGCTGCACCCTCGTTCCTTTGAAAGTATCAGGTCTGGTGTTACAATTAAATCCATGCTCCAGTCATGAGGCCCAGTTGGGACTTCACCCTCCTCCAAAACTTGTTCACGTAAGGCAAGGGCCACTGATAAATACGATAAATAAAGTTGACACCAAAATGATTGAACAGAAGACTTTCCTAACGGTGGTTCAGACTCTTTTCTGGCAGAGTACGACGCGAAAAACCGATCGTAATATCCCTTTCCATGACCAAGCCGCGAAAATGAGCGATCAAATGCGACGCCTAACAGAAGTGCGTATAAGAACAGATGCGACTTTGCTACTTGAACGAACCAGGGACTAATATAATATTCAAGTCATTGTTTCTCCCAACCAAAGCTTCAGTTACTCTGTGAGTAGTTGCCTCTGAGATCATATACTCTGAGACACACTTGATTCTCGAAGAGAGCCTCGCCAGTGAGATCCAGGCTCTTTAATCCCCCACAGCCCGATGGGAAAATCATTCAGATCTTCCTGCCCGTATACCCTCACGAAGTCCATATGGCTATCCTTGGATGGGTCAATCCTTGGTACAAACAAAGTTTTTCCTAGACTTATCAGTGTTATTAAACCCAATCACATAGCCTAGGTCATTACCACATTTCAAGATTTCCGATACCAGAAAGGACGTATCTAATTCGCCCGACGGCATGCTCAGGTAACAGCTTACAGACTGAGCCTGTTGAAAAGCAGGCAGCGACAGAACTTGCGCCGTGACAGCTCGTGCTAGAAACAATCTTGATGTGTGGGTAGACTGAACGTTGCTTTCACATGCAAAATGCAAATACGTACATTGTTCTTCAATAGATGCGTGTGATAGAGCTTGAAGAGTTGCAGACATGTCTTTTCGCAATAATCGCTTCTGCGCCCTGAGGGGGCTGAGGGCTGACGATGACATTCTTTTCCTTTGTAAGCAAGGTGTTCCTTGCCTCCTGATAAATGATTTGCTAAAATGGCAAGACCCAAAGAACCTTATGCAGTCCAGCTTTGTCGACGTCCGAAGGCAAAAATTCGATCCAAGTGTGAAGTCAATCATACTCAGACAGGCAATTGCCGAGAACATCTTTACCACAACCACCCTGTCTCCCCAGTAATTGTGCAAGGCTATCGTGTCGAAGGGCGATAATGTACTATGGCTAGAGTAAATGAGATACCTTCGAGACCTGACTATCGCAGTCGGGCCTCAGAATTCTACGGGTTCGTCGCATGGACGAGTTCAACTCTGGCCTTTGTCCTCTATCTTCTCTGGGGTCTACTTCCCCCACAATGTATTGAGTGGTTTGGAATCTATTGGTATCCAAGCCGGTACGTATCTCATCTCCTCCACAGTGAACGTACGATTTTACTTCTGGTGTTTTCAAGTGAATGGGCCATCCTTCTTCCCGCGTGGTCCATCGTGCTCGTCATTACGATCTACGTCGTCTATTCATCCATTGCTATCGCTTCTACGCCGCCGTTCTCTGACATGAGTGCAATCACTGGTGCACACCATTTTTTTTTACCTCTCAGCAGATTATTGACGAAGTTAACAGACAACTACGCGGTTTTCCCTTCAGCCGGTGATCACAGCCCTTATCTTGACGCAAACAGCACTTCGGTTCTATGCGATATACCTATTGGATTGGTCAATCGTGTTATGTATGATGATCTAGAATTCGAAAAATATGGATAGATCGGAAAGTCTCGATCTCAACGTGTCACCTGATGTTTGTTTATCGAAATATTAACAAGATGGATAGAAACCACATCATATGGAAGGGTTCATACAAGAGCTCTTTATTAAGATGACGCATATATGTCATGGATGTCCAAAAAGTTAGGATATGCCTAAATCATGCGATGCCTGCCGGTAGGTCTACTGCCGGCCCAGGAAGAACGCGAAACTGCAAGCAATTGACTATATGAGACGAGAATTCGGCCTGTGGGATTGCTCACCTGTAGAGGATGGTAGGGATATAAGGGTGCCTCATTGTAGGAGTTCCTTTCTTCAACAGGGCCTTGAAGGTCACGCTCGGAGGATGATGGCACTACTGGGAGACAAGGAAGTTTTACCGCCGACTTGTATTGTTCCTCCAGCCCGAGGTTATAATCCTCATCAGAAGACTCATCATCCGACACTGACACAAGGGAAGTGGCATTTGTGCATGTTGAAAGGCTAGGTGGCATCCAACGAAGCCTGCAGGGTGTTGTAGCCATCTCATTCATTGCAGTGGGGGGAGGAGGGACAATAGTGGGCGTATCAAACCCCACTGAATATGTGGGTGACGATGCTTGCCGAGATGATATACTTTCAACACCATGTGTACGGAGATGTCGTTTTGCGTTGGAGCGGACAGTAAAGGTTCTTGAACATCCTTCGAATCCACATGGAAAGGCTGTGCGAATGGAGAGATGGTTGAACATCAAAGAAAAAAGAACGAAAGGATAACAGACGTTTGAGATTATTGTGGGTGTTCATGTGTGTCTTGAGACCACTAGGACTATAGATGGTATTATATGTCAACTATCATTTGTAAAATGGGACCAACGGGGGTTAACCGACCGTGGAAATAGTTTGCCACACACTTCACACTGGTGCATCTTTGATTTCTTCTTCTTGGTTGACTCAAGTACTAATGAAGAAGACGAGGGAGCTGGTTGACAGTTCTGTTGTTCTGAGTGCTTGGAAGCTTGGCAGGCTGGTGGTAAGGAATCCAAATTTTGGATTACAGAAGTAGTACGAGGCTCGAGGGTTTGGGCTTGGTCAAAGGTACCTGATATAGAGACGTTTGACCAGCCCATGTTACACATGGGAATGGAGGATCCCGGAGATGAAAGGGGAGTGCCTAGATCGTGTGCGGCGTCGGCGACAAAATTGGCATACAATTCGCCAGCAGTGCTGGCGCCTGAGCCTAATTGAGGAGGGGACTTGTATTGATCTAGGAGCTCTGTTTTCTCCTGAGTCGGTCTTGTAAGTAGACACAGAGGCGAATCGAAGTTCGTTGTCGAGGATTGAGGTATAATTCCAACAGTTTGAGAGTGATGCAACTCTGTCTGATGCGACAGAGGAATAGATGGGCTACCATGATACATGTTCGCGACGGCAAGCGGGGATAACATATGTTCTTGTGAAGAAGACAAGTGGAATGCGTCGTGTGAAGGGAAGGGGAGCCTGATATCGACGGTGCTTCGAGCATGTCCTTCATCGATATACGGAAGGCATGGTTTGATGTCTTCAGAGAGAGCGGTGCGCTGGGAAGATTCTGGATAGCTCATTTGCCCACTGTCTTGCTCAGTGCGAGGATAGCTTGTAGAAGAAAGGTAGAACCGTGAACTGCAATGAAGCAGTCGAGAAGAGGTATGGCTTCCGTGTCGTGAGATAAAAGTGGGCGAGTAGTCGGTGGACTGCGATACGCCTGGAGAGTAATGATCGGAATTATACTTGAGGAGTGGGACGGCGATGCGTGAGGCTTCGTTGCAATGCTTCATAGAGGAAGGAAAAAAGATAGTTGAAAGAGTTGGGAGATATGGACAAATTAAATCCGACCTCCACTAAGCGCCCTTGAAAAAGCACAGTAGGAAATGCGTCTACAGTAGCAAAAACCAACAAGTGAGTTCACGGACAACGAAGAGAGTTCGGCCCTAAATCACAAAGCCACCAGCTATCTATGTCATTTCCGAAAGACAGAAAAAGAGGATGACACTAACCCCAAGACTTGGCCGTACTCTAGTTCTCACTTCCCAGGCCCAGGCTTTGGGCGAGACAGGTTGAGAGCCCAGATACCTTGCCTGGTATGTCGGGTGGACTATAGTATTATGCGCACGTGCTTTCAATGCCTGAACAGAGTCAAGAAAAACGAAGGGAAATGCTAAAAAGGATTGACAAAGCAACGAGAGAAAATTATAAAGCAGCGAGGGATTCAAGCTTCTAGATATGCTGAAAACATCGAGTCGGATTGATCAGTGTCAATCAAGAACTGAACCTTCACGACTTACGTAACCGGATAATCCCTCTGATCGGTATTAATATAACCTTGAGTTTGAGTTTGAGATTGGTTTTGATCAAGCAACGGACAGATATCCGACCCAAGGCCTAAGTATTTATTCTCAAATTGCACAGGTATATATACACAGAGTATGTGGCATTATCTTAGAAGTCACTTTTAAGACAACTTGGTAGATCTGCGAGCGAGGTTGCACCTCAGTTGGCACAGCATTTGAACTAACGAAATCTCTGCAGTCTCTGTTTGGCAAGGATATCTTCCTCCGTATTCTCACTGAGATCACAATGTTTCGACACCTCGGTCATTAAGGAAGCAACGCTTGGGCTGCGCCGACCTTTTACAGTTGTGAGGAACGGAAGGCTCCTCCTTGATTCTGCACGGCGTGGTTTCGTTGTAATCATTCTCGAGTTCGGCACAGCTTGTGGATATGGTGATGGTCGCAGAAACTTTGATTGCGGATGTGATATCGTATGCCGTCCGTTTGGAGTGACATTCGTCTCTCGTCGTGAAAGGTTCGGCAGGCTCGCCCTTTGAGCGCCTCTCCGCCCAACTAACGACCAACGCTGGTGCCAACCACTGACTGAAGCTCTCTTATGCACCTCATGTTTGCTTTCTGAGCCTGTATCGTCAAAATCGTTCTGTTGATGGATGCCTTGCGAAAATGGTATTGGTGGAGTCGGCGTCGGAGAGGCCGGTGAATTGGAGTTTGTTGTACCCTGAACGTCTTCGTCATTGAAACAATCGATATCGGCCGAGTGACAGTCACCGAAGGCATGACGTAGATCTGGACCAGAAAAAGTTACAGTAGCTCGAGCAATCGATTGTGATATACTTGGAACGTCATCCGGTGGCGCCCGTGGCCTCGGTAAATCCAAGGAACGTGTGCGTAACACCGGTTTGAAGGCCAGATCAGGCTGCTCGAGCATAGGCGGGGGACTAGACACGACCTCTGTCTCGAAATCTGGAGATCTTGACCATCGTGCGAATTGACGTGCGGATTGAACTTTAGAGTCTGTGCCCAGGCGCAATGGCGATGATAAGTCCTGTATCTCTTCAAAGCAGTCTGACGTAGGCGACATGTATCCATCTTCCTGTGCAACAGTGACAACGAGCGCCGGATCTTGAAGATCCATCTCCATTTCCTCATCGACATCACCCCGTGCTTCGATGGAAACGTTTGAATTGATTTCAGTTTCGTCGTCGTCGCTAATGAGATGGAAGATGTTTTCCTTGTTTTCGCTTTCCCGTGACGGGCCTGCAATGGTATCTCGTTGTTCCATCTTTGATAGGACAGGCGCAGGCGTGTCAAAGAATCTACTCTGCTGCTTGCGCTTCATCATTATGTCGCGGTTCATCACCTCTGTGAGCGTACGCTTCCCGCTGTCTCTTCCTACCACAATCTTCTTGAGGCGTATTGGAGATAACGGTGGTCGATCCTCACGTTTTCTTGGGGGTATTTTAGGGTTAGGGCCTGCGCACGATTGCCATCATCGTCATGTCCCGAACGAAAATAGAAAGAATAGACCAACCAAAGAAGCTCAAGATACCCTCCTTCACTGGTTCCACGGCTTTACCTTTGCCTTTATCTGGACGGGTGGCTTTGGCGGCTGATGTAGAGTTAGAACTGGGAACGAAGCTTGGATTTATGTCTTCCATTGGCAGCAGTGACACCGGACAAACATCTCCCCTCGCTATTTTCTTCGCCAGAGAAGCGTCAAGATTGCTACACGATACTTGAGTGTTGCTCCATTACAATTTTCAAGGACTTACCTCCCAACGTAAGCCTCCTCTTCTTTGGTCCAATCCGTATCGACCTCAGTGAGATACACCAACTTCTCCTCTAACGGACAGTAGACACGTTGGTGTTGAAAACACTTATCCGCTAAATTGAAGTCGTCCATATATTTCCGTGGCACCGCCCTCTTTCCCTGTAGTTGTATCATCTTTACCACACGCTCCGCAGTCTTGTGTTTCTTCAATAGCATATACGCCGTCTTCAGACCAATACCCGGGATGCTTGGGAGGTAATCGCATCCGCTTAAGATGGCCATGGCCCTGAACTGTACATCTGACCAGCCGAACAGAGATATTTCGGATGAAGGGGTGCATACAGAACCGAAGTCCTTGCGAGATATGGAGACCACAGTGTTGGCCACGGAGTCAAGCTTAAACAGAACATTCTGGCAACCGAAGACTAGGAGGTCTGAATCTTCAGTAAGAATGGCATCCACAATTCCTACACGTTCGAGGTACGCGAGCTGTGCATCGGCTTCGTATGGTGCGACAACGTAAGAAACAGATTCTTTCCGTAAAGCCTATGTAAAGAAAGTTCAGCCATCCTCCACTGAGTAGGGGTAAATGTATGGACCTTGATGAGTTGGTACGCCATTTGAGGTGATACATCGATGCTTTTCAGGTAAAATTCACGCGCCTGGCTGTATTTTCCTGTAGCAGCTAATGCATCTCCACGTGCGCGCGCCTCGTCGCGTCGCTGCTTGCGGTCATTTTCGGTCCCTTTCTTTGCTGGAAGTGGGCCGCCATCGAAAACAAGGTAAGGCTCGATGCCGTGGTGACGTAAGAGTCGAACATGCCGCATAGCATAGTCAACGTATCTGTTAAAATGTCGATATCCACTTCTGTCAACATCGAGGCATGGAACTCACTTGTGCGTCGGTTTCCCTGTAGCTAACTCAGTGGCGCACGTGTGCACTCCCCTGTGCAGCCAAACATACGCGTCCACCGCGATCGTCTTGCCAGAAAACTCTTTGAGCTGCTTTGTGACTTGGATTGTCTTCAAAGCGGGGAGAAGACCGGTGATACCCATAGCACCGATACAAGACGCGTAGCTAGCGCGTATTATAGCTATGCATGCGAGGAAGGAAAAGCCGGCACCTACAGAAATCGTGAAAGAACCCCTCGTCAACGTTATTTGAATAAACAGACACCCGAGTGCGAGGACAAAGGGGACCAAATAACGCGTGTATCGTCTATGGATATTGACGCGATCAAAAAGAGCCTTGAGGTCATGTTCAGGCCATAAATGCATAAAGTTTGATTGACGAGGTGCCAAAGAAGTAGCTAGAAAGTCGAGGCGGTTATCTCCGCCATTTATCTGGTGACTTAAGGGGCACCATCACAGGACCTAGCCTGGACTGTACGGATAGACTCTTCGAGGGGCATGTGGACGACATGCACAATAAATTCAATATAGAAGAACAAGAAGGTGCCATGAGAATGGTGAGAGCTGTTTAAGATACTCTTGAGACCGGCAAAGTCCTCATATATAGATGTCATGAACGCCCCGTCTCATTCACGCCTTCACGCCAAGACCAAACCCGATTTCCGATCTCCGAATCCCAATCACC
>JAGGAQ010000433.1:0-16733 GCA_017657225.1 Termitomyces sp. T69sscA | reverse complement strand
GAGCATTCTGATCCGTTGCTCGGTCCATGCAGCTGCCTCCATTGCAAAAAGGATCCGCCGCACTGCCACCGTGAAATCGTCCCAGGTAAGAAGTCTGTCGGGTACCGCGTGCTTAGACTCCTTTGCCGCGGCCGCAGGGACGAGGTCCACCCTTTCATCTCGTCCTGCTATCGCAACCATCGCGTCTTCGTCGAGCGTGGCGTCAGTTGCCCTCGTGTGCCTCAGACCCGTGTTAGTAAAGTACCAGAGTTCGACGTACTGACCCTTCTGGAGTTTTGCTGTCGCATACCTCGATGGGATCTTGACCGGCAACGTGGGAGGGGGTCTCATGGAGATGTCCAGGTATTTCGTCCTATTTCTTTTCATTTCGTCCGAGGCTGCTACCCTTTCCTCCTGTTCCCTGAGGTCGTCTTCCCTCTCTCTCGCCTGCTCCTCCCCGCGCAACCTCTGTGCCTCGCGCTCTCCATCCTTGCAGATCCTCGCGTCCCAAGCTGCACGTTCAGCTCTGTTGGTCGCGTTCCAAATCTGTGTCATCATGACCACCGCTGTCGCGTCGTCTATTCCATCATCGGCTTTGCGGAGGGAGTTCCTCACCTCCGTGAAGGCTTCCGATGTGAAATCCGGGCAGACTTGTTTGTACGGGTTGTTCCCTTGGGCATCCATTCTGGTAGTTTTTGGTGTTGTATGTCATGTTTGACCTTATCAAAACGAGTTTTTCCCGAGGTCTATGTGCGACGAGGCTTTTTCAGTGTGGTGGCAAACTTCTGGCTTATCGTTCGCCACTGGTGCTGACTCATCACATAGACCCTTTTTTCGGATCACTTTCATTCCTCATGTTCTCCGAGAAGGTCATTTTTTGACATGCAATACTATCTATGTGCTGCCAGGCATGACAAATATCAGTAACATGTTGCGAGTGAATAACTTGACGTTACCTTTCCTATATACAATAACAAGGGTTTGTTCAGCCCATTCTATGTGCTCGGTGGAGATCCACCCATGTCCGTTGTCTTTGCTTCCTCCTCAGTTGCAACATTAATCATGGGGAGGAGGGGCTCGGAGTCCTTCCTCAGTGGGGCCATAGAATCCCCTGCAGCAGTCACATCTACCATTTTAAAATTGGTTAGTGCGATGTTAGTCACAGCCCCAATAGAAGGCATTGTACCATGCACTGGTGTCTATTTCCAGAGCTGACCCACATTTGGGTCCATTCCAATATAATAATAGAGGCCAGTAGCCTCAAAAAACAGCCCCACCGTGCCTGTTAGGTTCCGCTGACCATGGGGGCTCAGTCCACTGGGCGAGTACCTTACATGGTGATCACTGTGTCCACAGACGCAGAGTACTGGTAGAGGTGCAAGGCATAGGAGACCAAAGCGGGGTGAGGGAGGTGTGTAGGGGAGTGTCAGTGATGCCGGAAGAGGGAGTGAGTGCTGGGGTTGGTGGAGGATGAATGCTGTGGAGTAGTCACAAGTCCCAGAGATACAGGAGGGTGTCAGGTTCCGCTGACCACGGGGGCTCAGTCTACTGGGCAAACACCTTACGTGATGATCACTGTGTACACAAACACAGAGCACCAGGAGGAGCACGAGGCGTAGGAGACCAAAGCGGGGCAAGGGCGGTGTGTGGGGGAGGGCCGGTAGCGCTGGTGAGTGAGACAAGTGCCAGGAAGGGTGGAGGACGAGTGCTGAGGGTTGGCGTGAGTCCCGGGGGTGCGAGAGGATGAGACGAGCAAGCGCCGGTGGGTGAGCGAGTCCCGGGGATCAAGAGATAACCAGGCATGGGGACTTAGTGGGTCCTGGGGATGGGAACAGAACCGGGGAAGTTGGATAACCAAAAGGAGAAAGAGTCGAGATAAGATAATCAGGAGATGGAAACAATTAAGTCAAAGAGAGGAGCCAGGAACGGAGAATCAAGAGAACTTAGAGTGGAAAAGAGAAAGGAGAACAATGAGATTAGATTGGGAGTACGAGACGAGTGGAGACAAGACAGAGAGACAAAACAAGACGAGTACGACGAGAAAAGAAGCAAGTAAAGTAACGAGACCAGGACGCACGAGAAAACAAAACAGAGACAAAAACACAACAAACAAAACGGGTTACAGTAATATCAAGACTAGAGTACCTACTTACTACTCTATGACTTATATACTACGCAGTACGTATGGCCCGGGGCTCAGGCCCGGGTTCTAGCAGCGGGTCGTGGTGCCGGGGCTTTGGGTGAGACCTGGGGGCCACGTGGGGCAGGGTGAGATTAAGACATGTCGCACAGTGTGGAGGTCTCGCACTGGAAATGCAGAGACATGCGGTGGTGGTGCGGTGAGGAGGGAGCGGGAGTGGGGCGTGGCGTGCGGAGGTCGGCAGCAGTGATGCACAATCATGATGCATGATGGGGGTCTCGGCGTGGGCCAGGGGTGACGGGTGATGCCGGCGCTGATGTGGTGTGATAGCCGAGACCTGGCGCTGATGTGGCAGTCACGGCGGCGATGGCTGGGGGATGCTGTGAGTGGCGGTGGCTGTGGTGGCGATGGGCAGTGATGGGCGGTGATGGCCAGGGATGCTGCAGGTGGCGGTGGCTGGTGGCGTTGATGGGCGGTGATGGGCGGTGATGGCCGGGGGAGTTGGCCAGGTAGCGGTCCAGGCCCGGGGCGGTCGTGGGGGTGGTTTTGAGAGAGTTGGAGTCCCAGGGCCAGGGCTGAGTCCCGGAGGTCGGTAGCGGATCGTGACAGAGGGTGGAACAAGTGAGCGCTGGTATGCAAGCAAGTCCCAGGGTTCAATGAGATGACGAGCATGGGGACTTAGCGAGTCCTGGGGATAGAAATGGAGGAGTGGAGATTAAGTGAGCCAAAAGGGGAAAGGGTCAAGATAAGATAAGGGGAAAGAAAACAGAACAAGTCGAGACTGGAGACTGGAGACAGAAAAGATGAGAGAACTTAGAATTGACAGAGAGATGATGAGTAAAGCAGAGTGTAATTAGAGTAGGAGATGAATAGAAGCAACAAAAGGAGCAGATATGAGGCAAGTACAATAAGAAATGAAGCAAAGTGAAAATAAAGAGACTGGAACACGTGAGAATACAAGACAGAGACAAACACAACAAAATGATACAGGAGTTACGGTAATATCAAGACTAGAGTACTACTTACTACTCTACGACTTATATACAGTGCAGTAGGTGAGCCCCAGGGCTCAGGCCTGAGTCCCAGCAGCGGGTTGCAGTGCCAGGGCTTAAGGTGAGACCCAAGGATTGCGCAGGATGGTGATAGGGGTTGAGACATGTTATGCAGCGCAGAGGTCTTGCACTGGAAATGCAGAGACACATAGCAGTGAGGTCGGGGAGGGAGGGGAGCAGGAGTGGGTCGGAGGTGATGCAGGATCATGATGCATGATGGGGGTCTCAGCACAGGCCAGGGGAGCATTGGATGTTGCCAGTGCCAGCGCTGATGTGGCAGTTGTGGATGGTGTGATAGCCAGGGCTGGCGCTGATGTGGCGGTCACAGCAGTGATGGTCAAGAGGATGCCAGGGATGGTGGTGGCTGGTGGTGGTAATGGGCAGTAATGGCCGGGGTTTGCTGAGGGGGTTGGCTGAGTAGTGCTCCGGGCCTGGAAGGGGCGTGGAGGTGGTTTTGAGAGGTTTGGAGTCCCAGGGCCAGGTCTAAGTTCCAGGGGTTGGTAGCAGTTGTAACAGTGCCCTCTTTGGCGTGCTTGAAGAGGAGGCAATAATAATCCTCCTTGCTCATCTCACACCATCCATCCCATTGGGGAATAGCCACAGGGGTCCTGTAAACTTCAAGGTACTCCCGGTGCTCATTGTCAACCTCTCAAAAGATGTCCAAGGACATCAGAGGGTGATGGAACTGTTGTTCCAAGTAGACCACACCATAGGTGTAAGCATGGTCAACCCACTCAATTGGTTTTTGGTTATATAATAGAACACAAAGCATGTCATTATTGGAGAAGTTCCACATCTAGTCATCTGGTATGTGAACTTGAAAAATGCTGAGTTGGGCCTCATATTGGCCCTCGAACAGTTTTTCATATACTTTATTAAAGGTGTCAACCGCCTCACAATACAAGCCTAGCCATGCCATAACAAATGCTAGCTGTCGGACCAGTGCAGTCTTTCCTGCATTATTGGCGCAGAGGGCCCAACAGAGTGCAAACCCAAATAGGGTATGCCAATGCATGCAGTAAGCATAGTTGACTGCAATGCCTTGCCAGGTATTCTCCATTCCTGGTCCACCAAAGATGAGTGCATATCACGCTAGCTGTTCAAGATCAAATGGTGTGTTTGGATTGGGCGTGCGCATTATGCATAGAGCAGAAGTCCTGTCTTCCTTAACGTGCAGAAAGTGTAATGGAATCTGATGATGCTCCACCAGTGGAAGATCCTCCGGCCCTTGCATTGGGTTGACCATCTCCTGGTACTCCAGATTGTTGCACAACAATTTCACTGTGTAGTCCTGCAAGGACACGTCACACTTCCACGCAAACTCCTGGAGCTTGGTAAGCAACATGTATGTGATACACAGTTGCAATGTGGTATGTGGAGGTTCATGTAATACTTATGAAGCTGTTCCAACTTGAATGGCATGCTGAGAAATCCACGATGTGCAAATCTGTACACCATTGTGCCAGGGATCTTGGCCTGCTGGCCACTACTGAACTCAAAGGTGGCTGCTCAATTGGCCTTGGTGCCAATGAACACAGTATTTGTCTGGTATGAGTAATAACAACAGGGGCCAATAGCCCCTTAGAAACATGAGTTGAGCCACTCAACATTGAGCAGCCCCCAAATTTTCACCCCCAACCCATTGGGGATGCAGCTGGAGAAGTTGTTTTGCGCTTGGTGCACTAGAGTGGCTGTGGCATTAGCATTGTTCACCTTTTTCTTGGTGATCTTCTTGTTCCATGGAACACACTGAAAGTGCTGTGCAGGCATTTTGCCCTCCTCTTCCTCCTCCTCTTCCTCCTCAGACTGCAACTCTCTGTAGTTGCTATTATCATTGACAGGGAGTGCCTCACAATGCTTGCCTTTTTTGGCTGCTGCAGTGACCACAATCCCATCATACTGCACTTGTGTGTGTGGATCAGTGGGCACAACCACCACTGCTACCTGCTCTGGAGGGGCTGGAAATACTACAGCCTTTATGAATAGCATCTGGGCAGCCTCTGCCTGTTGTGGGATGTTTGCTAGAAAATCCACAATTTCCAGCTGTGAAGCAGCAAGGGGCAGCTTTTGCCCCTGATAAGTTTTGGAGGGCTCTGGTGCCTCCAAAGCCTGACTCACAGCTGAAGGCCTGCATCTAGGCTGGCCCATTGTTCCTTTCAATGGGGGTACTGCGCTCCCTGCTTCTACCACCACCATCTTCTCATCTATTGCCTTTTGCACCTCCAGCGCTTTTGGCAATGTCAAGGCCACAGAAGCTGGGATGACAACTGCTGACTGCCCCGCAGAGGTGGCAACAGGCTGCGCAGGCATTACCACCAGCAACACAGGACCTGCGGAGGCAGCTGTAAGTCTTGCAGGCCTGTCCATGGATGGGGCTACCTGCGGCACCACTCTACTTGTGGTGGGCACTCTTGCCTTTGCCACATCTGCCAATTGTGGTAGCTGCTGCTGGGCCCGCTTGAGCTTGCCAACTGTCTCCTCAGGGAACAACAATTTGTGCTTTGCAGCATGGTCAATTTGTTTGAGCGCTGAAATGCACTGCCTCCACATCAGCTTGATTTGATCAAGCAAGCCTTCTATCACTATGACTGCAAGATTGTCTTGCAGGAACAATGCTGTAGGGGGCACTGGTTGCCCCGCTGCTTCTAGGTGCTGAAGCAGCACTTCAGTGCCCATCTCATATTGCAACTGGAGCGCAACTTCTCTTATTATGGCTGGCACCACAGCACGTGCATGTGTTGTCACTGGTGCCTGCCAAAGGCTTGGTACCAGCTGGTAGTAGCGCTTGTGGTGCACATCTACAAATTGGTGCTCATAGCGCCTGTCTTCCTCATCTACCTCCATTTGAGAATGGAGGAGCATCTCATGCGGCAGCAGCTCATTGCAGCCTGGATAGGCCACAGCCACATTTTGGGGAAGTACTGGTATACTCGGTGCTGTTGCATGTGTGGTTTGACCCTGTATGAGTCTCCCCCCCCTTCCAGAGCTCTGCAAGCTCTGTCCAGGCTTGTAAGGGCCTCAAGAGGCCATTATCAGTCAAGTCCACACATCTGCTACATGTCAAGAACAAGAAACATGGGCAGCAAAAAATCTCCAAAGTTCATCCTATGACAAACAACTACAGAGTTTCAACTACATGGCATGTGGCATTGGTTGATGCCATGATCACCTGGCCTCCACATATGGCCACTATTTGGACTTGGCCACATTATAGCCTTTTCTCACCTACACACGTCACACAAGCTGACAAGAGCATTTAACGCTCTGCAATTCCAAATACTGATCCATTGCTGTGAGCAATTTACAGTTCTCAAGGGGTTCCAATGTGGTATCCCTCAAACTCCATCTCACCTCAAATTTGAGATGCCCCAATTACCTCCAATGATGACCTATCATGTCATCCACAAACCATTCCTGACCGTTGGCTATGCCAAAATCATATGGTTCAGGCGTCACACAGTTTAGAAACAGCACATCATTATTCACCAGATATGATCACAGCAGTGACACATGGAACTTGGGCATGATGCGCCATGCCTGCAGCACTGTAGACAATTCCAGCACATAGTTAGATGTAGTAGGCTCAGCCTTCAGGACCTTATATGGTGCTACCCACTTTGGGCACAATTTGGATGCCCGCCCCTTGGGCAAATTCAAGTTCTTAGTGGACAGATACACCAGATCACCCTTTCCATTTGTTGGTTCATCACTTTGGCAATGATTAGCATGGTGCATCTGGAAAATGCATGCCTCAATAATTGCGTTGTGGGCACTTGCCAAGTTTATCAGCACATTTTGCGCAAAGTCCTTGATCTCCCAATAGATCACTTTGTTCATATAAAGTTCCTATCAAGTTTTGCTGACCACAGAGGCTCAGTCCACTGGGCAAATTCTTTACGTGGCATGCACAATGTCCACAGATGCAACATACTGTCAGGAGCGCAAGGTGTAGAAGATCAAAGTGGGACTAGAAATGCAAGCAGGGGTCGCTGGTAACGCCGGACAGGGATATGAGTGCTGGGGATGAGGAGGAGGGGTGGAGGACAAGTGCCAGGGTAAGCGCAAGTCCTGGAGATGTGAGGGAAGAAGACAAGTGAGCACTGGTACGTGAGCAACTCCTGAAGATTAACAAATAGAAAGCTGGGGTGAGTGTGGGGACTTAGTGAGTCCTGGGATTGGAGGCAAGAGATGTGGAAATCTAAGCAAGCTGGAAAAGGAAAGAGTCAAGATAAGATAAGGGAAAGGGAAATGGAACAAGTTGAGATGAAGGTGAGAGATGAGAGAGTAGACAAGGAACTTATAAACTTGAGGTGGAAGAGAATAAAGCAGAGATAGAATTAGAGTACGAGATGAGTAGAGATGAGAGAAACGAGACAATACAAGATGAGTATGATATGAAACAAGATAGAGTCAGAGAATGGAAACCAGAACATGTGAGACTACGAGACAAAGACAAAACATGAAATATGAACAAGAAGTATGGCAATATCAAGACTAGAGTACTACTTGCTACTCTACAACTTATATACTGTACAGTAGGTAGGCTCCGGGGCTCAAGTCTGGGCCTGGGGATGAGTCGCGGTGCCAGGGCTCAAGGTGAGACCTGGGGATTGCACAAGGCAGCAGCAGAGGTTGAGACATGTTGTGCAGCGTGGAAGGTCTTGCTTTGGGAGCACAGAGACATGTAGTGGCAAGGAGGTGAGGAGGGAAGCAGAAGTGGAGCATGGTGTGCGGAGGTTGGATCAATGGTGATGCATGATCATGATGCATGATGGGAGTTTCAGCACAGGCTGAGGGGAGCGCTAGGAGTTGCTGGCACTGGTGCTGATGTGGCGGCTGTGGTTGGAAAAGTGTCAGGAATGGCCAGGACTGATGCTGATGTAGTGGTCGCAGATGATAATTGTCGGAGGGATGCCGGAGGTGGCAGTGGCTGGTGGCGGTGACAGGTGGTGATGGCCGGGGGCTGCCAAGGTGGCTGGTTGAGTAGCGGTCTGGGCCTGGGACAGTCATGGAGGTGGGTTTGAGGAGGTTGGAGTCCCAGGGCCAGAGCTAAGTCCCAGGAGTTAGTAGCAGATTGTGACAGTTCCTTGATCATTGATGGCATGTAGCCATTGTTGAGCTCAAAGGGTGCATATCCCATCGTTTCAGAGATACTTGCATTGATTGCAAATTCTACTAATGGAATTCAATCCATCCAGTCCTTCTGATCAGGACGCACAAATGCTCCAAAGATTTGCATGACATTTCTGTTCATGTGTTCTGTCTGCACATCTGTCTGCAGATAAAATGATGTTGACATGAGCAACTTTGCCCCAAGCAGCTTATGCAGCTCCTTCCACCACTTGAACGTAAACTTAGAATCTTGATCACTAATGATTGAACTTGGTAGGCCATGTAGGCATACTATCTCTTTGAGATAGATCCAGGATAGCTCTGACGCTTTCATTGTCATTTTTACTGGAATAAGGTGGACCATACTGGCCATACAATACATGACTACCCAAAGGTAGTTGAACTCATGTGATTCAGGGAATGGTCTCACAAAGTCCATTTCAATAGAGTTTCAGAGTTTCACTGGAACAGGAAGTGAATGCAGCTTTTCTGCTGGTTTCTGATTTGAGGTCTTTGAATGTTGACATGCTTGGCATGTCACACAGAACTGACTTGTTTCTTTGGCTATTTGTGGCCACCAATATGATTGATGCATGTAGTCCAGCATCTTCTGATATCTAAAGTGCCCAACAATGTTATGGGCTTGTTCCAATATTGTTGTAATTAATGACCTCTCACATGGTACACATAGTACCTTCATGCTCATGAGACTCATCATATAAACGAGGCCCTGCTTGATGACAAAGCATGGATGCTCCTGTGGTTTATTGAGTATCTCAACAAATAGGGTATCCTGCATGTATCCTCACCTAATACAGGCATGCAGCTGTGCATCTCTTGGATCACCACAGCCTTTGATCAACTGTAGCTAGCGCCTGTCCAATGGTCAAGTCCTCCTCTCCAGACAATGTCTGTACTGAGGGCTGCTCCGCCTCCACAAGGCTGTGAGCTTCCAGATCTTGAGCTTCTACCTGCTCCTTGAGCTGCTTGCTATGACGCACTTCACAAGCCTGCATCGCTTGAATTTCAATGTGGTGTTCCACTATTTCCTGGAACCTATGCAAGGGCAAGTCCTCACCATCGGGATCAATTCTCTTGTCCGCTTGGACAAAGTCATGGACATTGTGCACATCCTTGTGCATATCACTTTCAAAGTATTTCAACAGACAGTCCACAACCTTATTCAGCTCCCCTTTGACATAAGTTATGTCATACTGGTATTGTAACATATAGTTAATCCATTGCCACTGTTGCAGCAACAGATGTACTTGAGTTTTGAAGAACTCTAATGCCTTATGATTTGTAATAATATGGATCTTATATTCCATCAATTTATCCTCCAATTTAAGGAGGGCTTCTAGGATCGTGAGTGTCTCCAACTCGTGAACTCCATAATTCTGCTACACAGTTGTGAACTTGTGCAACATGAATCCTGCAGGTCTGCAGGTTTGCCAGGTCTTTCCTTGGCTGAACATGGCCTCCATGCCTGCTTTTGATGCATTGCAAATGAGCCATATAGGCTCGTCAATATGCAGGTCAATTGGCTGGATAATTAGCATTTTGGCACAGATCTGTTTGACCATTTTGAAGCACTGCTGATGTAGCGGTTGCCAATGAAAGGGGGACTCGTTCTGGGTCATGGCCATGAGAGGGCCAGTGTATGCTGTAACATCTGGTAAGAAGTCACTAATGTAGTTTACTAGTCCAACAAAACGTTGGATATCATTGTAATTATGTGGCATCTGCCACTCTCAAATATGATTGAGTTTATCTGAATCTGGGTGAATACTCTGAGCGTCTATGATGTGCCCTAAGCAATCAATACTGGGTGTGTATAGCTCGCACTTTTTCCATTTGAGATATAGGCTTGCCTTATGCAGTTGTTTAAATACGATGCGTAAGTGCTGCTCATGCTCCTCTATGGAGTTGGAAAAGATAAAGATATTGTCTAAATAGATGTGCATAAACTTCTCAATGACATTCCAGAATATGAATGTCATTAGCCTCTGGAATGTTGCTGGTGCATTACAATCACCAATTTGCATATTATCACTGACAAAAGTCCCCATCAGGGATGCAAACACCATTTTTAGGATGTCTTGTATGCATATGCATACCTGCTCATAAGCATTTGTCAAATCAATTTTTGACCTATACCTAGCTTTAGTGACATCCTTGTGTATAACTTCCTGGTCTGAAAGTGGAGTCACATCCTTGATGGTGTTATTATTGGGCTGTTGCACATCCAAGGCTGTCCATAATGTCTCATTCTTCATGGGAATGCACAGCAAAGGTGCTGCCTGCATTGCTGACCGTGGTTTCCACCACTTTGCATTGATATACCAATTCATCTTATTACAAAGCTGCTCCTGTAAAGCTCATGGACAGCAAGGCAAATGATACTTATATTGCTTGTTCTTGTCTATGAGATTGATCTCATAGTTTACCTCCCTCTATGAAGAAAGCTCCTCCTTTGTCCCATTTACGATATCTGCAAATTCTTGCTGCCATTGTTGGCACAATCACAGGATATCATCATCCAGGAGGCCCTGAGCCTTTGCCTTTCCTCTATTCACATGCATTTGGCATGGTTGAGCCACAGATTCAAATTGGTCTCATAGTGCATGCAAATGCACTTCTCCAGTGTCTTCCATCTTCAGCCTCAAAGGAGACTTCAATACCGTTGACTTGGCTGACCCCTGCATGCTCTTTGCTTTTAGCGACTCTTCATCAAATATTATGTCTGATGGTTCTAATTTCTCATCAGCACAAGGTTGGCAATACACTTCTCTGCTGGATTGATATGACCCAGCCCATCTTTGAACCACCATTGAAGCTACCACTTCATTCCACTCTGGCGGCATATGCGGATTGTATGCCCACTGCATGTCCAGTGGTGGCACAGGTCGATCCCAAAAGGATCTTACACTGTTAGATGTTTCTGCTGCACTTGTGGCACTCTGCTGTTCCTTTTTGACCTCATCTAATACGAGGTCCTCCACCCTCACTCTGGAGCTTGTTGGTTGGCACTCCAGTGAGGTTTGAGTTACTCATTTTGCACAAGTTTTCTTCGCTTTTGTTTTGCCAGCTGCTTTTGGCTGGTGGTCTAATGTATCCTCCCTTTCCAGGGTTCCTTGGAACTCTTGCTCCATTATCAGTATTTCTGGCGAGCTCACTGGTAGGCTGGCCACTGGAGCCAGAATCTTGGCCTTGTTCTATCCACTGCCACATTCCTGTGACCTTAGAGTCAGTCGCAACCTTCATCATGTTTCTCCATGGCTGTCAGAGGACCTCCCTTTCACATTCTTTTTCCCTCAGCCATGCTTCACTTTCACTCATTTCCTTTGCCTTTCTTCTCAACTCATCAAGTTCCTCATTGATCAGACTGTGGAAGTCTACTTCCTTATTAGACATTCCTCTTTGGCTGGATGGACTCAGCCACTACTGGCAAAATTGTTGGCATACAATTTGCGGTCATGTGGCATATGCATGACCTCTGCATGTGCTCAGATCATGTGACCCCACTGTGACATGACCATGACTTATGACCAACTCCATCAGAAATGTCACACATCATGACATGTGATATGTGACCAGTCATGGGTATGTATCTCCCTTTTGGGTTCTTATTTCAGTGCTATACACATGGGTATTGTTTACTGGCGCTACAGTACACTAAGCCAGTCATGCGATTGCTATAATCTTAATCCCAGCCCATCATCTGTCATTTTTGTCCCATCCCTGGTTTGACTTGTATTGACTAATCAATTCATAGCTGGGTGGTATGTACCCAGTGAGTCCCACTATACTATGACCCTCCCACTCCTGGAGCGGATGAACTCAATGCTCAACTTAGTTGGCCTGGACAAACTGGTACCCTCTGTCTACCTCACCCACCCAGTCCTTCTTGATCTGAATCAAGGTTTGATCTCCCACATGCACTGTTTTGCTGATCCCAACCCAGGTGGGAATGACCTGAGCTGTCAAACTACTTGCTGATACATTGGTTTCACATGACGTTCACCCCCCTCTCAATTTTTCCAGGCTTCAACAAGGCATTACTAGTTCATTTGGTCCAGTAAGGAGAATGGTAATCAATTGATATCATTGCCAGATGGAGGCATAGGTAACCCATAGTCAAGATCAGCAGCTGAACTGGTCTGCTCCTCCTTGCTGCTTCCTATCCAGGCCGGTGGTTATAGTAGCATTGAAGAATCTGGCATCCGGTGTCTAAGGTGGTCTGGACCGGCGCCTGCTTAGCAGTATCTGTGACCAAGTTGATCCAAGCTGCTAAGTCATGAACTCGGCATCGTATTGATCTCATCTCCACATGCTTATAGCCGCTTTCTTGCTTGGTCTCACATCAGCACCTAACTGGCCAAAGCCAGGTTTGAACCAACAGCCCCAGGGGTCTGGACTTTGCATGAAAGAACTGTGCATCTCAGGACCATGGTGGTGCTAACTGAGCCACCGTGGCCCCTGGTTAGTACCTTACTAGCTATTTGTGACATACTTTTAATATACTTTGGATTTTTTTCTGCTAGCTGTGTGATTGAGCCACAGCCTCTAGAGATCATCTTTACAGTGGCCCTATACTGTCATAGATGGCCATCCGTGTCCACCAGGACAATTTTCTCAGCCCTCAACAGCACCCCGTTAACTACAACCTTATTGTTTACAAAGTCAAGACTGACTTTGTTTTTACGCATAAATAGCGTGCCAATAGTCATATCATAGTGATCAAAGTTTGCTATATCCACATATTCCCTTGTCAGTGATCCTGACATTTTTATCTCAACCTCCATGCCAAACTGAACAATGGTGCAACTTCCCACAGTCCCCAGCTGGAGCATTACTGGCTCCATAAGCTCATGAACACATATAGTGTTCACATGCGCAAACTGGGGTGTAATGACTGTAGTTGTACTTCCAGAGTCTCAAAGCATTCATGCTGAATGCTCATTGACCTCAACATAGATCACCAAGCACTCCTTCTCTTGAGGAGTATACTGCGGTCATTGCAGCTTATCTGCTGCCTTTTGCAGGGTCATGCATTGCATACAGATGCACCTGTCCTCCTGATGCACTGTTAGAGCAAACATATGCTCTTTCTTGTCATCACAAGTGTAATAATCATTGTCATACATGTCCACAGTAATGTACTCATCTCTGTCAATCTGGATGCTCTCAGTGTCATTGACAACTGATTGCTCTTCTACATCTCACAGAGCCTCCTCATCACCGGCGAGCTCTCCTGGCTCCTCTGTCTTGCTTCCCATGTCACTTTCTACTGTGGCTATATGAGCCACTTGTACTAGCACTCTTGGCGCGTTGCAATTGGCAGAGGGGAATCCAAAGTTATATTAGAAACAGGAATTAATGGTACAGTAATAACTAATCACCTGGTAGAGGGGAATCCAAAGAAAACAAGTCTAAGAATCTCTGCTGTCCAGTGTGGTGCATCAAAAGAAAAGTTGGTGTAGAATGAAATGAAAGTCCCCTAACATCACTCCTCTCTAATGTGCAGGGTAGAAGAAGTTGCATATGGCTTGGTCAGTGGCAGAGATACTGCATATGGCCTGAGGTGCATTAATAAGCTTGCCATTGTGTCAAAAGGAGTACTCACACAATTCTTGATGTAGGCTTGTGGACTAGTGATTATGGTGCCTATGGTCTACCTGGTGCCTCTCACAAGGGCTGGAGTGTGAATTCCATAAGAAGTCTCCATATTGGCATTATACACTCCTTTTTGATAAGCTGTTTGTGTTATTATTTATTTTTTTTTCTTCATTTTTCTTGATCACCATGGACTAATTAACACTGCTACAATGCCCTAGCAACCAACATAATTGTGATGGATATGGCATTTTTGTGATTTTACCCTACTCTTTGACATTTTTGACATAACAGACAGTGGCCATCAATGGTGAACTTGCTTACTACTTACTACATAAACTGTACTGTCAGGTTTTGCTGACCATGGGGGCTCAGACTACTGGGTGAATCCTTATGTGGCAAACATGATGTCCATGTGCATGGTAAGTGCTGTTGATGAGCATGGAGCATGAGAGACTAAGAGATGGGATCAGGAATGCAAGTGGATAATAAGCAAGGAGCACCAGTCATGTTCAGGGTGAAGGATGTGAGGGCAGGTCTTGGGAATGTGAAGGAGGGGTGGAAGGTGAGTGCCAGGACTAGTAGCAATTCCTGGGACCAGGGATATAAGGGCTGGAACAAGTAACAAGACTTAGCAAGCCCCAGGATTAGAGATGAGAGCAGGGGATCTAGCTGAGCTGAAAAAGGAAAGAGTCAAAATAAGAGTAGAATAAAGTTGAAGTGGAGACAAGAGATGAAGATGAAGCAAGAGAAACTTAGAGTCTTGAAGCAGAGAGAGAGATAGAAGCAGAGAATAGATTTTGAAAGGAAATATGAGTTGAGTAGAGATGAGAGTAATGAAGCAATATAAGGCAAGTAAGAAATGATACAAGTCAATATGAGATGAAATAAACAAAGTCAAAACTAGGAAACCAGGATATGGGACACAAAATGAAACAGAGATAAAAATACAAGGCTATGAGCAATATCAAGATTATTGTACCAGAGGCTATGCTATGACTTATATACAAGATGTAGTAGGTAGGCCCCAAGGCAGGGGTCTGAGCCTTGGTAACAAGTTGTAGTCTGGGGCTCCAATGAAGCCCAGAGATCATGCAAGACTGCAGTGGGTGCTAGCGTAAGTTGTGCAGTGCAAAGGAAGCTCTTCAAAGGAAGGACATTGCTTTGGGAGCATGGGCAAGTGGAGGTATGGAATGGCAAAGAGGCAGAGAGTCAAGCAGGAGAGGAGGTGTGATGCGCAGATATCAGGCTGAGGGTGATGCATTGGTTATGATGCATGATGGAGTGCTTGGTGGAGGCTGAGAGAAGTCTTGGTGGGGGCCAAGAGAAGCATCAGAAATTGCTGGAGCCAGCACTGATGTGGCATCAGCAGGCAGTGATGGCTGATGTCACAACCTGTTACCAACCTCTGGTACTCAGCCCCAGCTTTGAGACCCCCACCAGCCTCCACGATGTCCTGAGACCAGACCACTATTCAACCAACCACCTTAGCAGCCCTCAGCCATCATCATCCATCACCACCATCAGCCACTGCCACCCTTGACACCCCTTGGTCATCACCGCCTGCAGCTGCCACATCAGCATCAGCCTTGGCTATCCCTGGCACTTCCCTCAGCTGCAGCTGCCACATCAGCGCCTGTTCTGGCAAATCCAAGTGCACACATCATGACCATGCATCACTGCTGGTCTGACCTCTGCATGGCACACTCCATTCCTGCTCACCTCTTTGCCTTGTTGCCATTCCATGTCTCCATGCCCCTAAAGCAAGGCCTTCCTTTGGGAGCTTACTTTGTGCTGAACGACATGCATTGACCATCACTGCTTTCTTGCACAATCCCCAGGCTTCATCTTGAGCTCTAGCACCACAACTTGTTACTGGAGCCTGGACCTGTGCTCCAGGGCCTACATACCCTCCAGTATATAAGTTGTAGAGTAGCATTGAGTACTCTAGTCTTGATTTTGCTGTATCTTTTGTTTCTAGTTTTGTGTTTTGTTCTCATTTTCTAGTCTTACATGTCCTGGTTTCCATTTTTTGACTTATCTCATTTTTGTTTCATACTCATCTTGTATTGTCTCGTTTCTCTTCCTTCTGCTTGTCTCGTATCTCTCAATCTAATCTCTGCTTCTTTTCTTTCTCTTTGCCTCAAGCTTTTAAGTCTCTCAATCTCTTTCCTCTCTCTTTTTTCTCTCACTTTCATTTTGACTTGTTCCATTTTCCCTTCCATCACTCATCTCAACTCTTTCTCCTTTTGGCTTGCTTAGATCTCTGCACCCTCGGTCACTGATCCTAGTACTTGCTAAGTTCCTTCGCTTGCCCTGGTTATCTGATCACCAACCATGGGACTCACTCTCACACCAGTGCTCATCTTCCACCCTCCTTTTGCATTCCTGGGACTTGTGCTCACTCCAGCATTTGTCTTCCAACCCCTTCCCCATCTCCAGCACTTGCACTCCTGCCTCAGCATGACTGGCAATCCTTTGCTCACCTGCTGTTTGTGTCTCTTGTTTTACCCCTGGTCTTGCTTGCCCTATTCAACAGTACCACTGCATTTGTAGGCATCATACATGCCACATAAGGATTTGCCCAGTGGACAGAGCTCCTGTGGTCAACAGAGCCTGACAGCTGAGGAGATGCCAAAGGTCTGTGCCAATGTGGTGGCAGTGGCAGTGATGGCCAAAGAGGTGCCAGGGGTGGTAGTGCATGTAGCAGTCCAAGTTTGGAACATTGTGGAGTGGATGAAGAGGAGGTGGGAGTTCTGTCAGGGGACCCCTCTTTACATTCTTTTTCCCTCAGCCATGCTTCACTTTCATTCAGTTCCTTTGCCTTTCTTCTC
>JAGGAQ010000432.1:0-16752 GCA_017657225.1 Termitomyces sp. T69sscA | reverse complement strand
ACCATCCGACCGTAGATGTTCCACATTGCCTGTCACGAAAAAGATATTGAACAAACTGCAGGGCATCAATAATGACCGATGACATACTCTTCGAGTTTGGTTGTTCTCCTCTTTCATTTGCGCTAGCTGTTGCACGTTCTCTTGCATCGCCTCTTTCACAACCACTAGCTGTTGCTCTAGGTTATCGTTCCTTTGCTCGTTCTTTTCGATTCTCGTTCGCTGTTGCTGGAGGTCATGCTGGAGGTTATCAACCCGAGAAATTAACCGAGATGCCAGCTGAGATAGGTCGTCGGTGAAGTCGGAACGTCCTCTTTCTTTTGCGCTAGCTGTTGCCCGTTCTTCCTCTCGTTCTGTTCCATCGCCTCTCGCCGTTTCTTGTTCTCCTCCTTCAATTCTCTTATTTCTGCTCGCTGTTGCTTTTTCCCCTCTTCTAGGTTATCGACCCGAGAAATTAACCGAGAAACCAGCTGAGATAGGTCGTCAGGTGAAGTCGGAACACTGTCCACAGGTGCAGCAGTCTTCCCTGTGTAAAGACAACGTTTAGCTGTCGACTAGGGGCGAGAGAAAAATGGAGACATACTCTTCTTCTTTCCTACCTGAGGCTGAGGTTGCTCCGTCTGATTTATGGGCAGAGTATTCTGTGCTACTGCGTCCCGTCCAGCCACAACATTGGCCACCATTCTTTCGAGGAAACTTCAGGAGTCCCAAGTCGTTTATTGGCCTTGAGAGCGCGCGAGTGATTGTATAACTAACAGAAGTATACTTAGACCTTGGATCGCGTTCCTGGAAGTTCGAAAACGGTCATTGACGGGGCCGAACACTTTGTTACCCTCGTTCGACACTCCTCGAAATGAAGCGAGTCAGCGTAGAAGTGTGACAATTTATAGGGGAGGATTCGGTAAATGTGACGATTGGGACCGAGATGCCGTAGCTCGGCGTCATACCACATGCATCAAGATGGTAACCGAGTTCGCTTCCGCCTGCAGTCACACGTCTCTTATATTGAGTACTATCAGCACGTCAGGCTTCAATGCTCAAACGCAAAGACGCGTACGACGGGAGTTACCCAAAAACCTACGTAAAACCAAAAAGCGCATGAAATAGACGTTCTTGTATATCCCCTATCATTGGTCTGTGCCACACCGGGCACGAGAGAAAATATGCAGCCACTCACGACAGAGACCATGTATTTATTGAATGGTACACATTGTCGAACACTGGGATTGATTGTTAAATGACAACACATTTCGAAACACAAGTCAAACAAAAGTTGATCAATCATTCCAGTGCCGGTTCAACACCATACACATACTTGTACACCACTGCCAAGGTCGTTCGATCACTGTTGCTCAAGTCGGATCCAAGTATGGCAAGAGCAATCGCTTCTGGTGGACCTTCATGGGCAGCCGTATTCCCCTGCTGGCGAACAGATCCAGTCTTGAAAATCATATCGAGTGCTGATTTTTTTAAAGCAAAGTTTTTCGGTAGTCGAGCTTCGACGGCTTCTTCTAAGAGTCCAGAAGAATTGAAGTCTTCGGAATTGATGCCAGTCAAATCCAGAAGTCGGATACGAGCTTGATCGAGTACCATCCGACGATAAATCCTCCACATTGCCTGTCACGAAAAAGAAGTTGAACAGACTGCAGGGTATCGATAATGACCGATGACATACTCTTCGAGTTTGGTTGTTCTCCTCTTTCATTTGCTTGTTCTCCTCTTGCATTTGGTTGTTCGCCTCTTGCATTTGGTTGTTCGCCTCTTTCATTTGGTTGTTCTCCTCTTTCATTTGCGCTAGCTGTTGCCCGTTATCACTCTCGTTCTGTACCATCGCCTCTTTCACATCCGCTAGCTGTTGCTGGAGGTTATTGACCTGAGAAACTAGCTGAGAAACAAGCGGAAATAGGTCGCCGGGTGACGTCGGAAGACTGTCCACAGGTGCAGCGGCATTCTCTGTGCAAAGACAACATTTAGTTGTCGATAAAAGGTCAGAGAAACATGGAGGATACGTACTCTTCTTCTTTCCTTTCTTGCTCGCAACCTGAGGCTGCTGTTCTATCTGATACATAAGATTCTCCGCCAGGGCTGCCCGTCCAGCAGCAGCAGTTGCCTCCATTTTATGAAGGAGGGAAGGATCTTTGGCAACCCGAACGATGCTGATAGGGAGTGGATGTTGGTCCGCCACAAGGTCTCGAAGGCTTTTGTTTTTTACTTGGGAAGGCAAGCGAGCGATTGGTCAAATCAAGCGTTATACTAGAAGAAAGCAAACTTACAGGAACTGACACTAGCTGAGATATGCTCCTCCTCGTATTCGGGCTGTTGTCCTGCGTACTTGGAATAACGCTCGTTGACAGGCTCGAAAACTGTCTTCGATGCCTCCTTCAATGACGTGTCGGGTGTGAAAGTGTGACAACTTGTCAGTTCCGGAACGGCAAGGACTCCATAAACCGTGACACTTGTGGGACCACGTGACGGCGCTGCAAGTGACATGGGCAATGTATGTAAATGCACGAACTTAGGTTTTTTCCTTGCTTATATGTATGTCTCCCCCTTGCGCTCAAACCTCGAGGCAATTGTCGCCATTGTGATTAGGTAATGAGAGATGCGCAGGGTCCCTGAGATGTTCATCAAACCCTTGTTCCTGAAATCTGTGGTTTTCCTTGTTTGTTCCATCCCTCGTTTGTAGGCTCATTGTTGGAACGATTGAAGACGGTGTACTTGAGACATGGTGGAAGATGCTGCCGCAAAGTTTAGTATCTCGAAACAGGCTGATCAGAGAAGAGTCATCAACTAGTCATCTTATCTCTCATCTCCGAAGATTTACTCCGGCTGTCACAATGTCAATGCTCACGGGTCCACATTTGATATATCGATTGTGACTCATCGGTACCTCTATTCCTTCAATGCGGAGAAAACGTGTACTCCACTGACCCGCGCACACAACTTGCTGGACCATGAGCGAGTGAGTGTGGAAGCCGGTGAGTATCGGGCGGGGCGTGGGGTGGTGTACGTTTATAGGGTGCTTTTTTTTGAAAAAAAAAAAAACAAGGCTGGTTCCACTTACACTTTTTGTCAACTAAGCAGAGTGGATGATTGATGCCCATTAAATTTTTGGTCCAAGGTCCGGTGTCACTGGACACACAATCGATTTGTCACGAAAATACACATACACATACTTGTTACAAACGAGTTACAGGCGATATCTACACTCTAGCATCCGTCCGGGACCACCGCCGAATCCTGGTAATCCGCCGCATTAACACCCATGCCCCGGCTCGCAAACGCGTTCCACAGGACGCACTTATTCGCGCCGGCGTATCGGTTCACGTCCGCCTGGAGCCATGCGTCTCTTATGTTGAGGACTACCGGTGCATCAGTACTAAAGCGCCAACTCCGCTTGAGGAGGGGACTCACACGTGGGGTTACAAGGCGCGAGCGAAAGTGCGTCGATAAATAGGTGGAGGAACACGACGTTCCCCTCGGACCCGCTCGGGTCAGTCCGCGCGTTCGCTGACCACCCGTGCGCGGTGACGAGCGCCGCGTAGACGTTGTGCAGCATGTTCGCCCAGACCTCGCCAATTACTGTTGAGGCTGAGTGAGATTACTTTCTATTGTAAAAAGACGGGCGTACCGTGGACTTCACCCGCATTGTTCAAGGAGGAGTAGCGCAGTGGGTTGGTTTTGCTTTTCGAAGTCAGTTCAAGTATGGGTGATATAAGGAAGACGCGCAACTTATTAGTCGAGTATGGGTATCCGCGTATCCCGAGTGCGAAGTTGATCACATATTGACCCATCATGTAATCAGGCAGCGCGCTCGAGTTGTGTTCGGCCCAGCTATATGATCCGCATATCAGAAAGAATAACAAACAAAGAAGAATGGAGCAAAGCAAAGGAAGAAAATGTTTGCATCAAGTCATGGGACGTACTCTGCCATGCCATCGGACCATCCTGTTACCCACATCTCACATCAGCAATCGTGACCCTCGGGCATGCGGCGGACAGACGTACCTTCTCCGAGTCCGCCAGCCTCGAGCGTCTGGAGACACGCCGCCGTGCCCCCTCCAACGAGGCGGTTCGTCATACCGTGCGTATTCTCGTGAGTGATAATGTCGTTCTCAAGCGCGCCGTCGCGTTCCGGCGACGTGTAGTCCCAGAGGTACATATCTTCTTCCGAGTAAGCCGGTCGATCGGTCCAGGTATGGGACGTATACTCACGCATCTGTCCGAATTGCCCACTAAGGAAACAAAGGTGAGGTCATCAGGATTTTGTGGCGAGGGGGAAGGCAAACGCACTCGGGGGGTGTCAAGAAATCAGAATTGTCCAATCCCGCCAGACTCTGCACGGCTATCGTCACATAATCATTCCCCAGCCCGCCTTTTCCAAAGTTATCAGCTTGAAAGTTGTACGCGTCCTAATGTAAAGAACATTGTTAAATCGATCTCAATTTTTCCATAGAAAACGACACTATGCCTCTGTGAATCCGTATCTACGAAGAAATTCGTTTAGAGTTCATGGTATTGTGAGGGGTGGCTGGCTACGCTACCTGTACCACACGTCGTGAAGCGCATTGACTACATAGAACGTGTTCGTTCGAGCTGCGTCGACATTTGGCGCGACGGTGGGCGCAACATCGAGGTTGTCGACGTAAATAAAGTTGAGCCCAGGGGACGACGGGACTGAGAGATTGGTGACGCCACCCGAATAGGACAAAGCGTTGTTTCCCCTGTTTTCACGAGGTGAGTGATTCCACAAAAGAGACCGTTGCGCCACCACATCACCTTGTAGCACTAGAATCAAAATCGTGTTACCTATCTATCAGGGATAGCGGGTGAAGGGACAATCACTCACTTGTACGTTACATTGCCGACCGTGTGCCAGCCGTCCGGAGACGACAGCGTATCCTGAGGGTCAACGATTGTTTCGAATCCCTCTGTGGGGAGCTCTTTCTGGATCGGAAGAGCGCGGTACTGCACATCCCACCCTCATCAGTATGCGCCACAGCGGGCACCGGAGTAAACATGTACTCACCGACGCAAAAGACTTGTAGTCCGTGATATGTATCAGTTCCCCCGAATGGGCATCGATAAACGCCTCGTAGAATGTCACAGCTGTCTCATTCTGGATCTGTATCGCGTGCGCGAGTGCAGCCGTCCCGTCTGTTTTGACGACGTATTGGATTGTAGTCGGGTGGTTGTTGTAGGTCCCGAGCAGGGACTCTTCGGCTTTAGAGATTGCGTCAGAGAGCGAGATCGATGGTGTCGAAGAGGCAATGGAGGCTGTAGAAACTGTCAGACCGCTTGTCCACTTCTTTCTTTTCTTACTTTACTCACTAGGCTTGACGAACGATGAACCAAATGCCACGACCTTGGAGGATTTTTATAGAGTCGACTTTTCTGGAAATTATGACCTAAGTGTACTCACCTTGTCGTCATGGTTGAAAGCAACATTAGCGACTGCATTAGCAAATGGAATTCCATCCTGTAGTCAATGATGATCAGCACATGTTCTGCGTGGTTGATTTATCGACTTGACTGACATGAGTCTGTTTAATATAGGCGTGCTTCGCTACTTCTCCAGAGAAACCGCTCCTGAAAGATACAGATGATGCGTCGACCCCAAGGCGCTGCTGCACAAAAGCGACGGAAGAGGCATCTAGTGTAACATTCGGATTGTCGCGTTTTTGTAGAGGGTGCTCAATGCCTTGACCAAAAGTCTAGAACTAGAAGTCAGAACAGGGGTATTGTCGAGAAAGAAAACATAGATACCTCAAATGTTGAGGCTGGGTGATAGATCTCAAATTCTATGCCATGGCCAACATTTCTAACAGCGCGTGTGGCATAATTAGCAGAAGGTCCCGATGGGGAACCTACTGCGGCAGTTATCGCCGTATAAATTAAAGAAACAAGTAAGCAGAATGAAGAGGGAGGCATTGGGGGTTCCGACGACAAATTCCTGCCAGACCACAGACTTCTACGAGGCCTTTATATACTACGAAAATGGCGGTAGTATCACCGAGCCAATGCCTCTTGTGAAGCACAAGGTCGACTGGACCATGCTTTGCACCTTGCGTGACAGGTAAGTCAACTCCATATGATTGGGAGATACAGGGAATAACAACATGAGCATGTACAGGAATGTCGAAATGCTGGGTTATCATGATCAGAAGACACGACGAACGTACCGTGTCCCGAGCATTCAAGATACGAGATTTATTTTTGTGGAGAGAGAGCGACCCTGAATCTTAAAAATGTAGTGAGGCTCCTGTGCTGTACGGCAATAGATTACCTCATCTGAACTATCTATAAGCTGTTGCTCGGTGGTATCGGCTCTACGAGGAATAAGCGATGAGAACTCGCGCCTCTTTTATAGATACTCGACGGTCAGTAATCGGATAATAGGTTAGCTATATTAATCTTCGTTCAACGGAACTGTGATGTCGAATGTCGTAAATGGTGTCCTCAAAGGCCTCAGGGGGCAGCGAGCAGCATGGATGATCTTGTATCGTTATAGCATGCCATACGGTACGCCGTGTTATAAACCCGTAACCTTGTGGTTATATTTAATAGATCTATATTTGGAACAGAGTCATGCGGAGCCTTCATCTTGCAGAGAAGAAGCATTCAGTTATCATTTCAAGGATACGACAATGCAGGAAAGAATCGAGGACATAGTCTAGGAACATCAATGTCAACGGAACTAGCCTTCATGCTCTTCAAAAGGACTATCTTACCGTTACGAAAGGACCCAGCATGTCATGACGTTCTCAAGGAACGATGAGTCACGGTCGATGGTTTCAGGTCACCAAGTCGATGATTGCTTATAGACAGGACGTAATGTTACAGTAAATGGATTGGAGAAACTCACGTCGGTGTTGTCCCGGTGTTTCCAGCGGGCTCTGCCCAATCTAGAAATTGCGCAGGCATCGTATACTGCACTTCGACAAGAATGCAACGATAGATCCTGATATACTATAACCCTCAGGATAAATGTATATTATCCGATTTATGTCACCCAGATGTAGTGCTGTCGTTCCGGGCTCAGGGGGCGGAGAAGCAAGACGTTTTTTTTGGTTCATATTGGCTCATTCCTTCCGGTTACGAGTCTTGATGACTACATGGATTAGTGCAAATGGGAGTACTTAGATGGTTCGATAAGAGTTCACATGTACAATGATCATGCCGGTTGCCGGCAGCGAACCCCTGATGGTAAAACTTATGTAAAGCTCGAGTCCTTACCCTATCCATAGATTTCTCACTTTCGTCATTGTGTCTCTGACTTGCAATAAGCTCTTGTTGCCTGTTTTCGCTGAAGGGTTTGATTGTCTTATATGACTTGCCTTGTATTGGAATGCAATACACCTCAACCAACTAGGCAAGACATGGTTAACCATTGGACTCGAAGAATGTTTGCAAGACCAGGAGAATGGTGCTAGAGCAATCGGTTTGGTGTGTTGAAATAAGGTGCGACTTGTGACCAGTAGAGTCCCAGTTCCTGGCGAACAATACAGACGATGAAAATACAGACTAGATGATGGATGTGGGGCTGAAGACACTTAATGGCCTTTCTTTTCTGTCTCGAGCAGTATGTGGAAAGAAAATGCTGCAAAGTGGTTGTATTGTGCTTCAATCAGCTAGAACTACGGCTAGGTTCGTGTCTGATGAATTTCTCGATGGCAAGCAGAAACGTGATAACGTGATTATGTGGTCCCACCGCGTGGCGAGTACGATCGAGGTCAGCAACCCGCCATTGAGCCTATTGACATCCACTTCTGCCATACGATGAGCACTGTGTTTTACAACAAAAATTCATTCAGCGTTGGGAGTTTCCCAATCGCGTTTTCCATTATCACATTCGCCCTTCAGCTCACACAAGTTTTCCTTTCTGCGAGCTCTTCTCCCCGGTTGACTGTGGCACGCAAGGCGAGCCCATCACCGTCATCACACCACTCTTCTTTTATCCCTACACCGACCGTTCCATGCATCCCCACCCGTACCCTTCCCTCTGATTATCCGGATGTTCCCACCGCGGCGAGGCCTCTTTTGGCCAGCCTGGTACTTGTTATGCTTGGAATACTCGTTCTCGCCGGTGAGCTCGAGAATCAATCAGTAACCCGCCTTTGTTTATACATCTCTTAGGTTCAACCTACATCAGAAGGAAAAGTGGTACCATCTTTACACCACTCATCCCGCCTAGCAGAAAGGAACAAGACCCGCCCCAGCCACCCACCCCGCCAAACCCGCCAAACCCGAACGAAGACGATTCAGCAGCTGACGACAAAGATGAAGGCGAAGAGAATGGAGACAAAGACGGAGACGATGGAGACGATGATGAAGACGAAGATGATGCAGATGAAGATGAAGACGAAGAGGATCAAGACGGCGATGAAGAAGAGGATGAAGACGATGAGGACAAAAAGAATAGAGACGGCGATGACGATAGTGCTTCCTCCGAAGACGACGACGGAAGTGAAGACAGCAGTAACGATGACCCAGAGGATCCGGAGGATCCATCCGGTGATTTGGACGATGAAGAACCTCCGTCGCCTCCACCAAACCCTAATCCATGGGACATTCTGCTCCTCAGTATCTTGTATCTCGCTTGTATCATCACCCTCACCAGAGAACTTTTCTCAACTCTCCTGAAACGCATTATTAACACCCTCTCTCATCGGCTCAAAACCAGAATCAACCATATCACACTCAGCGTCGGGAAGATCGTGGATTGCGCGTTAGTCTGGCTCGACCAAAGTCTGCTTCAGCTCTACGACGAGATGATGTGGATAAACAACGAGCGTCCACCGCGCCCAGTATTTGATATTGGCATGAGAGACCTGGGTCCCAAGTGCACGCCAGTGGTTCTCCGCGCGACGGATGAGCTGCATGAAATCAAGCAGACGCTCCTGGTCAAAATCAAGAAAGTTTCGCAAGTCTCGTCAACTTGGGCCTCCAAGGTTTGTCCGTTCTTCCGCGGGAACGACAATATGCAGAGCAGTCGTTTCAATGACACCACACCCAACCTCACCTGGTCGAGGGCCCCACCATCATATAGGCCCTTGAGAGACGATGCGGTTATTCCAACGCCGACCAACACTTCGTCAGTACAGGGTATTTTACGCGCCGCCATGATATATGGTGCCATTGGAGCTTTGATACAGACGTTCCGGAACACGCACGCCAGGAGGGCACGCAATCTGCAGGAATATGTTCAAGAAGGCACGACTCTTTTTAATGAGAATGCAAGCAGCGCAATAGATGACGGCTCAGGCGATGACGAGAACGAGGATCCTGAGGAGGAAGCCAACTTCCTACAGGGACCCGACTCTGTTACGGCCAATGAGAGGTACATCCACAGCGTGAGAGAGCATGGTTACCGCAGCGATGGTCTTTACCAACCCGAAGCCGAGGAACCACTTGATACGTCCGAGTCAGCCATAGCATATATCACTGCTCACTCAATCACTACCTTTGCAAGCGTGGATGAGTTGAGGATCCACGAGAGCGCAAACACCTCCGCAATAACGACGCCTCTCCCAGTTTTATCACCCTTTATGCTTCACGTAACCAGTCCAGAAGAGTGGACTCGTGAAGACGAATACTGCGGTAATGTACATTCATCTACGACCATCGACTTTATCGCCCATTCCATAAACAATGCTTCCACCCCTGTGGGAATTCCACATACTCACGAGACTCCCAACGTGAACAATCTCGACTCCCCGGTCACGCTACCTGCACCTAACGAATACTTCGACGAGGAACTCGAAGATCTTGAAGTTGGCGAGGAGGAAGATGATCGAGTGCAAGAGCACTATATCCAAGAAGAAGATTGGCACGAAGATATAGACGTAGACCAATATCATGACTTCGACGAGGAGAGGGAGTGTGAGACTAGCTTCACCGACCCCGAGGAATACGAGAGCACAGAATACCAGGACCACTGTGTTGAACAAGACGTGTACGAAGACGAAGATATATATGGTGACGAGTATCCCGGATTTTACGACGATGGGGACGAGCCTGGCGGAACGAACGAGGAAGAATGCACAAACGACCAAATACTGGAAGAGGACCTCGAAGAGACCATCGAGGAGTCCGAGCCTTCTCATCGTTATATTGGTGCGCATGAAACTTCCCCGGAAGGCCTTCAACCCTTCAGCGACGTGGAGGGGAACGCGAATTTTGCTATGCCTCTTGGGACTAGTACTGAATCCAAGGCAACACGTCGAACGACAACGGGCTTATTCTCAGGAGAAGACCGGGAAGCAATGACATCACAAATGGTACAGTCGGAGAGAGTACGGCAGCGTTGCATTGAAGAGCAGGAGGCGCGTCTTGAAGTCGCTGGTGATACAGCATACCTTCCTGATGAAGAAGTTTGTCTCTGTGCTTCTCTATCTTGAGCAGTTGTCTGATCATCCTTCTTCAAAGTTCCGATACACGGAAGAGGATTCATCGGAGGGGCAGCCGGCGGCGCCAACGCTTTTGACAAGTATCACAGAGGAAAGGCTGGTAGAGATGAGAGCGCTTGTTGAGAAGGCATATTCGTCGCACAACTATGATCCCAGCCAGATTGATGCGCTAACACGTTGGCATCTTGGTTTGAATGAAGAGGAAAATCCTTGCTACTAGTAGATTATTTATTTCAGCACAGCATGTATTTCACTATTCCACAGGAAAGGCGTCTTGAATGCTCAAAATTTATCATTTGGATTTGGACCACAGCGAACTCTTACGTCGTATGACTTCGAACAAAAAAGCGACTAACGGCATCAATGCATACTGGGGCTACGCTTCCTTATTGCTGGACCTTCCGTTTAACATCTTTGAATCCCGTGCCAGACGAGCATATGGGTTATCTACTACATTATACACAACAAAAAAAAGCCATTCAACACGACCGATTTCGTTCCTTCTAACTCATTCAATAGGTCAATTGAGTATCGCAAAAAGAGTTGATGAAGACCCAACGCGCATTATGTACATGCTACCTGTTTTGGAAGCAGCATTGTATTCTTCCCTAGGAGTTGCCTTGTCTTGCGCTGAAATTCCTTGTTCCTATTGCACAACCAGGCTACAGAGCTCGTCATTCATATGGTCAAGGTTTTGTGACATTGTAATGCTGACCTTGCGCTTGGACCATCGAGATCCTTGAGCTGAATGGGAATCGTCCGGAGGCGATTTGGATTCAGTGGAGTTGACTTGATATGCATCCTCTGCATTATTCGGCATGTACAATGGGGGTGGGACGAGCGTAGAGTCATTAATGGAGGAGCTCATTTTGGAAAACTGCATCTGGGGATACTGGAGTGTGAATGGCGACTGGACGGCATATTCATCTTTTTGCATAGATAGCTTCTTTCTCTGTCGCCACAAGCCGAGCTAATCAAAGGGAGGAACAATTAATATTTTATCAGAAAGAGGGAAACTCCTACGAAATAACCAGCTAGAAATATGAAAATAGCAACAGACGCTGCAGCGACCGAGATACCGACGATGACGCCGGCGGACAGCCTGGAAATGATTACTGCTTAAGGTCAACAAACAAAGAGAGCATCCATACGTTGCACGAGCTGGAGGATCGTCAGAAGTCTGCGTTTGGCTCAAGCTGAATACGTCAGGTGCTAAGTTTGGAGGATTGATAACCTGAACTAATACACATACGCAAGTGAATTGAGAGGAAGAGTATAGATATTCGCATAATCAATCTCGAGATGCTCAGTGCCTCTGTTCGTTATGGTCAGTGAATGAGTTCCCTCTCCAATATTACTGCCATAGTAAAGCAAGTTCTTTACTCCATATGTGCTCGTGGATGCAGAGTGTTCTTCAGGAGGCTCATTATCCAGCTGGACTGAATAGGGTCCATTCTGGGGACCTACAGATCCATATATTGCGACCGCATCGCCTGCTCCGTGTGAGATCGGCGATCTAGGTCGTCATAGCACATATAAAGCGCACACCCTAATATCATTGAGATCAAACGCTCTTTTCATTTAAAGTCTCGAAACTCACTGTAAATGTAAAAACTGCAGTTGAATCCAACTCAGATGTGAAACTGAAGGGGACATTTGAAGATCGGGAATTATGCACTCAGGCAGACTTACTGGCCGGTCGTGTTGTAGAAAAAGTTCACATTTGTTGGGGGAGACCAATTTCCTTGGTTGTATAGAAAGGCTGGGTCTGTATCGTCGACTACACTCATGAGTGGAGACCCCGTTTTATTACTATTAACGTTTGAAACCCATGTCAGCTGTTCGCATGTTAGTTGTCACCCTGTGCATATGGAATGGGACCGACATAATCAATAACGAAAGTGTCATCACCTTGATTTATTATAGTCATTGTATGTTTTCCGGGAGCCAAGCTGTTGTTGGCTGAGAAGACCGGTATTTGCAATGTTGGTGGTCCTGATTCATTACCCGTGTAATTCTGACCATCAATAGTGACTGTAAAATCGCCATGCCCAGTATTCCTTGAGCCATATACTGTGACGTCGACACCTTCAAAAGCGAAAGTCATCGTTGCTCCAGGACTTGTAGTTTGTGAGAAAGTCATTCGATGGAATCTCGGGGGGTGTGAGAGCAAATCATAGTCAATTAGTTCAAGATCAATTACAAATTAGCGCCAAACTCATGAGTACTGGGGTCAGTAGCAATGTCCTGGTGAGACCAAGCTTCAGGTGGATCATATATGATCAGAGGACTTTGGTCGTCGACAGTAAGCAAAAGACTAGCCATGCCGGGATATGGAGAGAAAGAAGAACTAGGTCAATGTCTAAAAGAGCCCGCGCCTTTTCAGCTGTCGTATGATAATGAGACGTAACCATTCTAATGCTAAGATAAACTCGAGAATGTTTCCATGGAGTTGAGGATGTTGCTTGATATTGAACACCATCTTGGGCGTCATATGGAAAACTCATCCCACGATAGTGTCCCAACAGCATATGTATAACTCACCATCATTGACAGCATCACGTAGCATCGCGTAGTCAGGGATGATCTCGGAGATAGGGCGCTCAGTGGCCAGCTACGAATTTGTCGCTACCTGTCATTGGTCCATAGTGTTATTGACTTTGGTAACGAGAACAGCCCCGTGAGTCTAATCAGTACTGATTTCAGCCACTTCAGATATAGACTGCTTCTCTGGGGAGCCTGTGACAAGTTGTGTTCGACTGAGCCTCACAGTGAGGTCTGTCGAATGTACTCCGTTGGGACCTTCGCACACCACATGTTGCAGAAACCCTGTGGAACAAGCAATCAACAACGTAGAAATCAGAGCTCACAATGACATTATGCCACTTACAAAAAGCACTCTCGTCACATGTACTTGATTGGGGAGATTTTACTTGTTTATTTCAAGAGTGAAACAACCAATCGATTGCAGAACCATCGCATGGTGACTTTACTTCTTCTGGAACTTTGTTACCAAGAAGACGCAAAGATTGTCGAGAGGGGAAGTATAACTGATGGATACACATCTGATAGTCCGCGTTGCAAGCACGGCGGCGTGATGAAGAAATCTTCAAACGTTCATTCATTTACTCCAAATTGCCTGCAGCCAACTACAGTTCGTGTATTACAATACAAATTCATCATCACAACACTCAACAGACACAAACACCACATCTCCCACCTCAAGGGTGCAACAACACCTTTGTATACCCCTCAACGCGTCGATCAAACTTATCATAAGCCTCCTGTGCATCATCAAGCGAGACGTCATGTGACACTACAAACGACGGCTTCGCCTTGCCTGCAATGATCAAGTCCCGAAGGTGTCGGTCGTATGCCTCAAGAGCAAAGCTAGCTCAGACTTGACCCTCTTCGAGGGAAAGGAAAACACACCTTGACATTGCACTGCCCCGCACCCATAGTAAGTCCCTTCTCGAAGAACTTGCCCATTGGGAAGGGTACGTGTCCCCTGTGGACACATCGAATCAGCTCCCGAGCAATGCTCGATCCAGACAAGCACATACCTGGCGGACTCCGAATCCGGTGCCTTGGGATCAGAGGGGACATACAGGCCCGGGACGCCGAGCCCTCCTGTGGCGCGCACAACCTTTACGAGGCCCTCGAGCACGATACTGGGCTGCTCCATATCGCCGTTGGGGGTGGTGGTATGTGCTTGGAAGCCGACGGCTGGGAGATCAGTGTCATTTTCCTTTCTGCAAGGCACAAGGGAAGAAGGGTGCGCACCGTCGACACCGCGGTCGACTTCTCGTCTACATGCATTTATGAGTCACGAGACAAGGAAGAAAAAAGGTACGAAAGCGGGGCGCACCCTCCACGTAGACTGAGGATCTGCTCTGCTGCGTCGCCTTTGGAGAGGTCGATGGCTGTGCACCCGATCTCCTGGGCCTTGGTGAGACGTTCGGGAACTTTGTCAACGACGTAGACGGCGGAGGCGCCGAGCAACTGTGCGGAGTACGCGGCCATGAGCCCGACGGGGCCGCCGCCGAAAACAGCGATGGATTCGCCTGCGCGGAAGCCCTGGGTATCCGTGTTTAGGGTTGATGAGGAAGGGAACAGGAAGAGAGGGCGACGTACCGAGAGTTGGACGCCGTGCCAGCCCTGTGGGAGGGGGTGAGAGACGGGTGGATGGGCGGAGGTGAGAAAGCTTACGGTTGGGAAGATATCAGCGAGGAGGACAAAGTCAGATTCGTGTTCCGTGCCCGGGGGAAGCTTCAATGCAATATAGTCGGCGAAAGGCACGCGGAGATATTCCTAGAGGGTGGATCAGTCGGTAGAGAGGTGAGGAGTGATGGGAGAGGAAGTACTGCTTGTCCGCCGGCGTACGGACCCATCGACGCGTATCTGCGACAAAATGAGGACAGGGACTGATGATGGGGAAACGACGTACCCATATATCCTATCGCGGGACACTTTGAAGTGAGGTCATACAAGGCAAGGATGTGACGCACCCTCCGGCCTATCGACTAGTTCAGTATCGATGAGATTGGAAACAAGGATACTCACCAGTCCTGGGTTAACGTGAGTGCAGAAAGCGGATTTTCCATCTACGCAGTTGAGACAGCGGCCACATGCGACGTTGAAGGGCATGACGACGCGATCGCCTTTCTTCAAGAGCTGGTTCGCGCATTGGCATGTTTGTGCTGTGCAGTCATAAAAAAAAAGACTAACGGATACGCCGCTGCCCACTTCCTGAACAGAAATCAGTGACTTTGAATGAAGAAGCATGTCGTGTGTGACTTGCCTCAACTATTCCCAAGCTAGGCTCGAAACGTCGAACTGTATCTTTCGATGATAAGGTTGCGCTTACTTTTCGTGTCCGAAGATCATTCCAGGTTCGGCGGCGGTACGGCCTTCGTACGTATGCAGGTCACTGGAAGATAATCGATGAGGTGCGTAGAGCTCCCAAGGACCAACGGACGAACCTTCCGCAGATGCAGGCGGTCGTAACTAGAACGTGAATCTAGATTTTGACCTCTCGAGTCTAGATGGAACCAGCAGACCTTTGACAATTATATCGTCGGGATGAACAATACTCGGCTTCTGGACTTGCTTGACGGAGACTTTGAAAGGCCCGTCGTAAACTACTGCGCGCATGGTATTGTCAGTCATGATGGTTTGGGTGCAGGATGCAGTAGACGGTCGAGCATTGTTTTATAGAGCCGGTTACACTGCGATGATGTGTTGTTGTGATGAATGGATGACGCACTATGGTGGTCATTCTCAGGACTCAAGACTCTTGATATCATACAGTCTTATCGGCTTTCATTCATGTACTTGCCCTCTGAAAGAGAAGCAGCCAAGCTACGAGGGTTGTTGCAATGTATTGTTATGTCAGTGCCGAGTGGGAATGTGAATCATACCCAGTATCAAAATATCAGTACCATTTCCTGCATCTCGCATTTCAAATTGGGCATCTCGGTTTTTCCTTGATTCCTCAGCTACTCTTGGACGTGAAAAACCTCTAACCCTGATGATAGACTGATAGAAGCAGGCAACATTAGACCAACCTCTTGGATATAGGTTCCTTGTGATGCTCTAACCACTGGTCTAAGGCACTTTTTACTCTGAGTTCAAGTAGTCTAAGCAATTCACTCTCTGAGAATGTTGAGCTACCTGATTTAAGATGTCCAAGCACTCCTGGGGCCAGAATATGTTTCTGATGGAAAAAGAATCCAAGAAACCTGTCATCTGTTTCTTGGCCAGCTTTTTACAATAGAAAAAGGCAAATTTTCTTTGTTCAATTACTTTTTCCATCAGAAATTGACACATTAGAAGTGGCATAACAGGTTTCCTCTTCACTTTTTCCCAAGGAAACACAATTGGGTGCCAGCAGTGAAGGTTGAATCATACTGGCACACCAGTAGGGTGTATCGCTAAGTGCAGCAGAATTGAATTACAATATCATTGTGTATGCACTGGGTGCAGGGAACAATGTTCTCTGGCAAAACAATGTAAAAATATGGTAAAAATAATCCGATTGGTTTCAAATTTTTATTTGAATGTTTTTGGCAAAACAATATAAAAAATATTGTAACCGAACTATATTGAATTGACCTTCTCGGAGAACATGAGGAATGAAAGTGATCCGAAAAAAGGGTCTATGTGATGAGTCAGCACCAGTGGCGAACAATAAGCCAGAAGTTCGCCACCACACCGAAAAAGCCTCGTCGCACATAGACCTTGGGAAAAACTCGTTTTGATAAGGTCAGACACGACATACGACACCAAAAACTACCAGAATGGATGCCCAGGGGAACAACCCGTACGAACAAGTCTGCCCGGATTT
>JAGGAQ010000431.1:0-16772 GCA_017657225.1 Termitomyces sp. T69sscA | reverse complement strand
GGGGAGTTGGCCGGGTAGCGGTCCGGGCCCGGGGCGGCTATGGGGGTGGTATTGGGAGCGCTGGAGTCCCGGGGGTCGGTAGCGGGTCGTGACAACAATGGAATAATGGAAAGGGCCACATAAGTGGCCAATGTGATATTGGTTAAGAGTCAAGGGGAGATGATGACAATGGATGGGTGTAGGGGTCAATGGTGCTTGTTTGATAACTAACAATTAGAGTCTGAACTGTAAGGACCTAGTAAACAACTGACACAGTCAGTGTTGTAATCCTTAGTCTGTAACCCAAGTGACTATATTCCTGTACCTAGTAAACAACAGACACACTCAGTGTTGTAATCTGTAGGTGCAGTTAATATCTACAGTAAATACAAGTAATAATACTGAGGGTGCTGTATTGTAAGTAGCAAATATATATAAGGAAGTGTTCCTTTGTCCATATGACAATGGTAAGTGTGATATCAAATGTGATATATGTGATTTCACAGCACACTTATGGTGGTCACAGTATGATTGCTTTTCCTCAACACTTCCAGCCCATACTGACACTTCCTATGATCATTATTAAGCACTCATCACACATCACAACCAGCACATCACCTGCATCACCTCTGGTCTGTGAACTATGTATCATTCCACCTCCTCCACTTGACTTGTTGCCTCACCATTATTTTATGAATCCTCTCTGCCCATGCTCCTAAAGCAACATTTCTTTGGGAACTTCCTTTATGCCATACAATCTCTGCTGACACCCATGCCAGCCTTGCACAATTCCTGGAAGACCCATCACTAGGATTAAGACCTGTAGCCCAGAGCTTATCTATCAACCAGTATATAAGTTATAGCATAGCACTTGGTACAGTAGTCTTGATACTGTTGTTTGTTTTATGCACTTGGTCCCAGTTTCTATGGTTTTGTTACATCTGTCTTGCCTTGTCTTGGTTATTTCCATTTCATTTTGAATTGAACCCATCTTGTATTGCCTTATCATTTCTTGTCTCTACCTGTCTCATACTCTGTTCAATTCCAGTTCTTTTTGACTATCTTGCCTCGACTTGTCTCTCTAAGTTCTCCTTCAACTTTTTCTCTCTCTCTTGCTTCAGTTCTAACTCTCTTGCTTCCCTTTCTCCTTTATCTCTTGCTTGAACTCTCTTTTGTCTCAGCTTGGCTAAATCCCATGCCCTCTATCACTAGCTCAGGGACCCATCTATCCTCACTACTTGCCCTGACTTTTTGCCTATTGCGCCCAGGACCTGCATATGGCCTTGGAACTTGTACCTCATTTTTCCATGCACTCCTAGCACTTGTTCCTTGTACTTTCACCACCCTCAGACATGACTGGAACCCCTCACCCTTAGTCTGATTGTTTTCTCAAACCCATCCCTTGGTCTCCTATGCCCTGCACTTATCTAGGGTACTTGCTGTGCACATGACACATTGCATCTGCCTAGTAAGGACTTGCCCAGTAATCTGAGCTCCCCAGTCAGCAGAGCCTGACAGCCACAGCACCTTGGCAATGACATCAAATGCACTACCACCATTCTGATAGTGGTGACAGTTATGTGATTTTCATTTTACATTTTGACAATCGACATGACAGACAGCCTGACTAGTAATGCTAAGTGTTGATAAGGGTCAATTTGATGTTTTACCATATAGAAGATTGTTGGCTATCATTTACTTATTTAGTTCACCACTTTGGCAACCTTTGGTTGCCAACAGTGAACTTGCTTATTACTTTACTATTTAAAGTATACCTACTTACCTCACAATAACAAGTTACCCTTCATCTATATCTCACACACCTTGGGCTCCAGAGCTCAAACTCAGTATTATTCTTACTCATTGCCAGAGTATTGCTTAGTGCTTTGTTACACCACTGGAACTATGCCAGTGTATAGTATATATCACATGCCTAGCACCAACAGTGAGCCTCTAGTGCTTAGCATTACCACTAAAGAGCATTAGGGCAAAATTCTGCCAAAGACATGCTTTCAGAAGCAGCACTGTTTTGCATAACAGTCTGCAGGTGCCATTATTCCTTTCCCGTTAGTGCCCTCTACTCTGCAACAAACCTGAATGTGCCAATGCCAGTCTTAGTGGTGATGACATCTCAGACTTCTTCCCACATTCTCTGGATTTCTCAGTAGACTCAAGTAACCCCCTCTATTCACTCTTGGCAGAAGTACAATTCTTTACACCATCATCTCTGCTTACTCCTCCATTCCAACTCTTAAACCTTGCATATTCTACTCATTTACTGAAAGCAAACCCTTTTCTGACTTGCTTGTTTCAACACTCTCTTCTTTGCCAACACCAATGGACCCCTCTGCACAATGCATGCTACCTCGTAACTACTTCTCCGCACCAAAGTGGAACAAGTCAAAGCCATCAGAACTCTCTCAATACTTTAAGGAACTGGAGTACCCAAGCCAGCCACTGCTTAGTTTGCTAACACTATTACTTATGAAATATGAAAAGAGGTGGTAATCAAACCATATCCTGGTGCAGAGGAATTCAACCAGTATACCATCAAGAAATTACACCAGCTGGTCCAGGACATTTTTAACCTTAGTGTATCTACTTATTACCACACTACTGCAACATGGTAAGCTGCATGTCTATGAAGAAAGACACTTATTTCAGCAAGGCATTCCAACATTGCTAAAGGCCGAGTTTGCCAGACACCTGTCAAGGCAACCTCCAGTAGTTGCAGCACAATCATTCAATTGGCAGAGAGGAGTCCAAAGATTATATTAGAAACAATAATAACAGGACAGTGGTAACTAATCACCTGACAGAGGGAAACCTAAAGAGAACATGCCAAGACTGAGAGTGAGTTCCAGGAGCAATGATTATGAGCAGGTAAATTGCTGACAACAAGTGGCATAGAAAGAGCAAGTTTGGAGTTGTTGGTTAGGGATGCAAGAGTTAGTCAAGCCAAGACAAAGGCAGGGAATGGAGCTGAGAGACAAAGGAAGAGTTGAAAGTTGGAGCTGGATGAAAAGAAAGAGGATAAGTCAAGAGAGATAAACTTGAAAAGAGACTTAGAGATGGAGGCAAGACAAGAGAGTTGAGAAAAAGAAGTTGGATTGAGAGAAAGAAATTGTCAGGGGACTTTTATTCAACTTCAATTTTTGGCACTTCACTACGCCTCAGCCCATTTCTTACACCACTTCCTGGAAACCCCCAGGGCTTGCTCTAGACCCCTGAGCCTTATTTTAGACCTTTAGAGATCTTTAGAGGTCATTTCTTTTTTAGGAAACCCTCAGACTTCCTGCACTTTCTGTTCAAGCATTATCCAAGGTGAAGGTTAGCTCTGGTCACCTATACAGTGCTTCCCATGCCTCCACTGCCTGCTGATGTGCAGCACCAAGCAGTGGGATTCTGAGACTTGTTTTCTTTGGATTTCCCTCTGCTAAGTGATTGATTACTATTGTACTGTTGATTATCCAACCTGTGCACCACCTATTATTCCATGCATCATTCCTCTTCCCACAGCCCACCTATCATTCCATCATTGCTGTGCATTATTCCATCACATCCTGCATCATTTGTGCACTTTGTTGTTCTGCTGCCCTTTCACAAATTTCCTTTGCTCATGCTCCTAAAGCCTCTTTGGAAGACTCATGTACACCATATGATCATGATCAACACCTGCCAGCCTTGCACAATCCCCTGACTATACTTGGAGCCTCTGTGCTGTAACTCATCACCAAGGCTAGGACCTGTAGCCCTGAGCTTACCTACTGCTAGAATATGAGTTGTAGAGTAGCACTTGGTATAGTAGTCTTGATATTGCCTATAGTTTTCCTAATTTTTGTTATGGTCTTGCCTTGCTTGTCTTCTGTATTATTTTATACTTTATTGTGTATTTGTCTCATTTCCTTTTTGTCTCATACTCATCTTAATACTTCTTGTCTTGATTCAGCTTCCCTTTTCAACCCTCTCACCTCACCTTTTTCTCTCCACGTTTCCTCAAGTTTTTTCCCTTGACTCATCCTCTTTCTTGACTTGGTTCCAACTTTTCTTGTTAACTCTTCCTTTGCCTCCTCACTTTATTCTTCATTTTGTTTCAGCTTGACTACCTGCACCCTTGCCAACAATCTCTAGACTTTTCTCCTGCTGCTCATTTGCAGCAACTCATTCAACTCACACTTGTCACCCCCAGAACTTGCTTTGAGCTTCAGCACCCATCTTAGAAGCTTCAATTGTCAGTATAGACAGACTTCGTGCTAGTGGTGGTCCTGAACTTCAAGGCCATCACTGCCTTAGCTATGTAGTCTGTCATGTCACATGTGACCAAAGCCCAATACAATAGTTGATAAATATCACACTTCTTCTTAGTTTGATTCATTTTCATTTATATGTATGTATTGTCACACAACGCATGCACTAAGCAGTTAATAGATTCTCCACAACCCACTGTTCACCTCCGGTCCAAGCCCTAGCTCTGCGACCTCCACCTCTTCAAAGCAGCTCTATGACATCCTGGAACCAGACTGCTACATGACCAGTGATAAGCCCACAATTGTGTCAAAAGGAGTACTCACACATTTTCTGGCACAGGCTTGTGGACTAATGGTTAGCACACCCCATAGTCTGCCTGACACCCTCTATGAGGGCTAGGGTTCAAATCCTGCAACAAGCCTTTCATATGGAGCTGCATAGTTTTCTTATTTCCACCTTATTTTCTTGACCACTGAGGATTTACTGGCACTGCTGCAACACCTTAGCAAACAGCATCATTTTGATGGTGGTGACACTTTTGTGATTTATCCCTACTTCTTGATAGTTTTGACATGACAGACAGCTTGATTGGCACTGCTAAGCATTGCCAATGACTGACTTGACATTTTTCTATATAAAAGATTGTTGGGTGGTGTTGACTTACTGAGTTGACTGCTTTGGCAACGTAGAGTTGCCAACAGTGGACTCGCTTACTACTCATTATATCAACTATACTTACTTACTGTGAACAACAAGTTATCCTTACGCCTCATTTTTAATGCTTTGAGCTTCAAAGCTCAATTAAGCTTAGTCTTTGTCCATCCTTTGCCAAGGTGCTGTTTCAGCACTTTGTCTCACCACTGGGAGTATGCCAGTGCTCTAGCCCACTATACATGCTTAGTAAGTATGGCAGGCTGCCTCTAGTGCTTGGCATTTATGCTAAGCTCCTCAGTCATTTCTCTTGCTGCTGCTTTTACTAACTTGTTTGCTGAGACTCTGCCCAGTTCTCCCTCACTTAGCAAGCTCAATGCTACTTGCACTGTCCAGTGACTGCTTACCTCAACACCACTTGGCACATTTTTGAGCATCATCACTAGCCACTTTCAGCGCCCATTGCTGCCACATCAGTACCAACACACCACCACCCTCAGCACCATCTTCAGCCATCACTGCCCATTGATGCCACATCAGTGCTGGCCCTAGCAACCTCCAGCACTTTTCCTGGCCTATACTGATGCTAGAGGTTTACCATGAGTTTCTCAATGTCTTTGACAAGACATGTTTCAAATGCCTGCTGCAGCATTGACTGCACAACTAGGGATTGACTTGATGGAGGGGGCAACAGTGCCACAACCTGGAAAGCTGTACCAGCTTGCACCTGCTGAACTGTGTGTGGTGCAGGAGTTCATTAATAATGATCTACAAAAAGGCTACATATACCCATCAAAGGCTCTGTGTGGCACTCCAGTCTTCTTTGTAAAGAAGAAGGACAGATCCTTGAGGGTTGCTGTGACAAAACCAGACACATACTCCATTCCCCTCATGAATGAGTTACTGTATTGGTTGAAGGCAGCCAAGGTATTCATAATGCTGGATATGCACTGGAGATACTACAATGTGCAAATTTGGGATGGCAACAAGTGGAAAGCATTGTTTCAGACATGGTTCCTAGTCATGCAGTTTGGTCTGCAAAATGCACTGGCAGCCTTTCAGCAAATGGTGAATGAGTTGTTTCACAACCTAGTGGATGTATATGTAGTGCTATACCTAGACAATGTTATCATTTTCTTTGAACACTCAGCACAGCATGATGCACATGTGCAGGAGGTCCCACTGCACTTGTGCAAAGCAGACCTATTTTTGAAGCCAGTGAAGTGTAAGTTCTGTACAATGGAGGTCAACTACTTGGGCTTGAAGATTATGCCTGGGCATGTTAGCATGAATCTGGTTAAGGTTACAAGGGTCACAGAATGACCCACTCCATGCAATGTACAACATATTAATCAGTTTCTGGAGTTCTACAACTTTTATCGATGCTTTATAGAGGACTATGCAATAATTGTGAGGCCACTGGAGCAGTTTAAAGAGAAGGACATGGGTCAAAAGCTGCATTTGTGGAGGCATCTGTGCTGGTTATGCTAAATATGGAGGTGGCATTTTGAGTGGAAATGGATGCATCAGACTTTGTGTTGGGGGTGGTGTTGTCACAGAGGGCAGAGGATAGAGACTGGAGGCTGGTTGCATTATTTTCAAAAGCAATGCAACTAGTAGAGCAGACCTACAATGTGCACAACAAAGAGCCCTTGTCAGTGGTGAAGGCTCTTGAGGTGTGGTAACCATATTGGAGGGGAACCTGTTTCCAGTGGAGGTCTTTTCAAATCACCAAAACCTCAAGTACTTCATGACAGCATGAGACTTGAACAGGCAACAACCAAAAGATCCAAGGCTTGTAGCATTGTGGCAATTGGGTGAGGCACCTGTGCTAGTCAAGACACAGTTGAAGGAATTTATGGTCAACAATGAGTTGGTGTGCTTTTGAGGCTTGGTTTACATGCCAGATGACAATGAGATCAAGTGCATGATTCTGCAGCTTTATCATGACTTGATTCTTGCAGGACACCTAGGGCAAGCAAACATGAACTGATTGCACAAAACTACTACTGGCCCTGCATGTCTGAGTTTATGTGGCAATACATGGAAGGCTGCAAGATTTGCTAGAGGATCAGACCCTGACAACAGAAACCCTATGAACTGCTCCATCCATTGGAGATGCCTAACAGCCCATTGCCAATATCACAGGAATATGATGCAATCCAAGTCATCTGTAATAAAGTGACAAAGCACGTGCACTTCCTGGGTTCTCACTTAGCAGATGATGCAGTGGCAATGTGTGACATGTTCATGAGCAAGTGTGGTGCCTGCATGGCACCCCCAAGAAGGTTGTGTTAGACAGGAAATCACAATTTGTTGCATGGTACATGAGGCAGATGAGGGAGCAGCTAGAAATCAAGCAGGCATTGTCAATGGCTCATCACCCACAGACAGATGGTTAGACCGAGAGGACAAACTAGAGTTGATGATTTACCTGAGAGCATTTGTCAACTACTATCAAGATAACTGGGCTGATTGGCTACCATTTGCTGAATTTGCATTCAATAATTGTGTCAGCAGTGCAACAGGCATGTCTCCCTTCTATGCAGAGTATGCATATAATTTGACATTTTTGATAGACCCTGTAAGCTCCCAGTCCATGCCAAAGGCAGATGAATGGTTGGACCAGATCCAAGAGGTACAAGGGGAGTTGAGGGCACTGTTGGAGCTGGTGGCAAAGAGAATGAAGAGATTCCATAATGTGTGGGTTGACAAAGCTCTGAACTTCATTGTGGGCAATCATGTTTACCTTAAACATGCAGACTTGTGCTTGGGCAGGCCAAGCCATAGACTAGACTACTGATGGTTTGGACCCTTCAAGATTTTGCAAAAGGTTTTGAGAACAGCATATCATTTGGAGTTACAAAATGGTTGGTTGATTCATGACATTTTCCATGTTTTGTGCTCAATTCCAGCTCATGAAGACACAATCTTGAGGGGCAACAACAAGAACCACCCCTACCTGAAAACTAGCAAGAAAGTGGAAATCGAATGAATACTGAGAGAGTGGAAGATAAGAGGTGAGGTGATGGAGTTCCTGGTGAGATGGAAGCTGTATGACAATTGTGAGGATGAATGGCTGAAAGAGTATGATATGCTGCTGATGCCATACAGGAGCTCAGTGACAATAAAAGGACACACAAGAAGAAATGTCAACAGCACAGGTGATTGTGCCACAGATTGGTGCTTGGGCATGGTTTCTTTTTTTCTTTCTTCTTCATCCACTTCTTTCAAGCCCTTACAAGTGGGGGGCAAGTGTCATATTACATGTGACTGAACTCCAATACAGTAGTCAACACATATAACACTTCTTCTTATTTGATCAATTTTCATTGATAGGTACATGTTGTTACACAATGCATGCACTACAGCAGATAATAGATTCTTATTTATAGACTAACTGCTGTAACACATTGTGATCTACTGGCAGTGGCATAACAAAGTTCTTTTGCTTATCCTCTCAGTTCCACCACCAAAGATCCTGGAGGATGTCTACCTTAGCTCTCTGGACCACTGGCTTGCTAAACAGGGCATTAGGCTTAGCCTTGTTCCAGCCAGGCTTGTGGTGCAGGGAGAAGTTAAAGTTGGTGAGGTAGAGGAACCAGCAAACCTGGTAGTGTTGAGCTTCTTGGCCATTCAGAAGTACTCCAAGTTCTTGTGGTCCACCCTTCAAATTTGTGTTGCACACTCTCAAGGAAGTGTATCACTCTTTGAAGGCCCTGATGATGGCTAGCATCTCCTTGTTGTAAATCTTATCATTGCACTTGACCATGTTTAGGCTCTTTGAGTAGAAGGCTATTGAGTGCCACTTTTCATCCTTCTGGGATTATTGTAGCATGGACAGCTCTGGTGGCAGAATAAAAGCTGTCTACTTCTACCTGGAAAGGAGAATTGTCAGTAGAGAAAAGGAGGACAGGCTTTGAGGTAACAGCCAGCTTGAGGGCATCATAGGCTTTAAGCTCTGGAGCCCCCAAATGTCAGACAGTGTTCTTCACAGTGAGATCAAACAACGGGCAGGCATGGTGTGAGAAGTCTTGAATAAACTGCCAGTAGGAATTGGTGAAGTCCAGGAAGGCTTGCACCTCATTCTGGCTCTAGAGCTCTGGCCACTCCACAATGCCACCCAAGTCCATCTCCATTGCTCCATGGGAGATGATCAACCCCAAGTACTCAATCCAGGTCTGTTAGAACTCACACTTCTCTGGTTCCAGGTAGAGCTGATGCTGGTGGAGATGTCTCAGGACAATGCATGTGATTTGGCAGTGCATTTGTAGCATTTTGGTGTAGATGAAGATGTTGTTCAAGTAACACCTTCAGTTATGAGCCAGAAGATGTTGTCCATCATTATCTGAAAGGCGGCAGGGCTGTTGATGAGCCCAGAGAATATCACTAGGGGTTTGAAGAGCCTGTGGTTGATCCAGAATGCAGCTTTCTACTTATCTCCCTCTTGAATGTGCACATTTTTGCATCCTTACCAGACATTCAACTTAGTAAAGTGACATGCCCCACTAAGATTGTTGATGAGCTCTGAAATGAAAGGCAAAATAAGTTCAAAAAAAAGATAATAGCTTGGTACAATAAGTGATTGTCCAGGGATTTGAACCTTGGCCCTTTGGGAGGGCACCAGGTAGACCATAGGGCATGCTAAAACTAGTCCACAAGCCTGTCCCAAAATTTATATCAGTACTCCTTTTGCAACAACCTGGGGCTTATTAGCATTTTGCCCTCCTTTTCCTCCTCCTCCTCCTCCTCAGACTGCAACTCTTGATAGTTGCTGTTGTTGTTGATGGGGGGTGCCTCATGATGTTTGCCTCTTTTAGCAGCCATGGTGGCCACAACCACATCGTACTGCACAGGTGTGTGCAGGTCAGTGGGCATGACCACCACTACTATCTGCTCTGGAGGGGCTAGAAATACCATAGCCTTCATGAATAGCATTTGGGCAGCCTCTGCCCATTCTAGAATGTTTGCTGGAAAATACACAATTTCCAGCTGTGACGCAGCAAGGGGCGGCTTTTGCCCCTGATGAGTTTTGGAGGGCTCCAGTGCCTCTGGGGCCTGACTTGCAGCTGGGGGCCCATGCCTAGGCTTGCTGTTCCTTTTGATGGGGGTTTTGCACCCCCCACTTCCACAACCACCATCTCCTCATCCATTGCCCTTTGCACTCCCAGCGCTTTTGGTGCTGTCAAGGCCACAGAAGCTGGGTGTCATGATCCACTACTGACTTCTGGGACTTAGCCCCGGCCCTGAGACTCCAACCTCTTCAACCCACCTCCACAACTGTTCCGGGCCTGGACTGCTACCTGACCAGCCACCTCAGCAGCCCTTGGCCATCACCACACATCACTGCCACCAGCCACTGCCACCTTTGGCATCCTTCTAGCCATCACTGCTCATAACCGCCACATCAGCACTGGCTCTGGCCATTCCCGATGCTTCCCCAACCACAGTCGCCACATCAGTACCAGTGCTGGCAACCCTCAGCGCTCTCCTGGCCCATGCTAAGGCCTCCATCATGCATCACAATTACGCATTACTGTCAACCCAACCTCTGCATGCTATGCCCTGCTTTTGCTCACCTTCTCACTGCCTTGCCACTATATGTTTCTGCACTCCCAGAGCAAGACCTTCCATGCTGCATGACATGTCTCAACCTCCACCACCACTCTATCCCCAGGTCTCACTTCAAGCCTTGGCACCACCACTCGTTACTGGGACCTGGACCTGAGCCCTGAAGCTTACCTACCATACAGTATATAAGTCGTAGAGTAGCAAGTAGTACTCTAGTCTTGATATTGTTGTACTTCCTGTCTTGTTTTTTGTGTTTCATCTCTGTCTTGTAGTTTCACACGTTCTGGTCTCCATTTTCTGACTCTGTCTCATTTCATATTGTACTCATCTCATATTGTCTCATTCTCATCATCTCAATTTGTCTCGTACTCTAATTCTATCTCTGCTTTATTCTCTTTTGCCTCAAGTCTCTAAGTTCCCTTTTTCCTCTCTCATCTCTTGCCTCAGTTTCGACTTGTTCTGTTTCCCCTTTTCCTTATCTTATCTCAGCTCTTTCCTTTTTTGGCCCATTAGATTTCCACATCTCTTGCCTCCACCTCCAGGACTTGCTAAGTCTCTACACTTGCCCCAGCTTTCCATTTGTTAATCCCCAGAACTTGCTCATGCATTGGTGCTTGCTTGTCTCCTTTTCTTGCATCCCCAGGACTTGCTCATGCACTGGTGCTTGCTTGTCTCCTTCTCTCGCACTCCTGGAACTCGCACCTACTCCCAGCACTCATTTTCCACCCCTTCCCTACACTCACCTCCTTGCCTGGCATTACTGTTGAACCCCCGCTCACATCCTCAGTCCTGCTTTGGTCTTTCATGCCTTGTGCTCTTGACAGTATGTTGCGTCTGTGGACACTGTGTGCACCATGTAAGGTATCCACCCAGTGGACTCAGCAGTCAGCAGAACCTGACACCGGGGTGGCAACTGCTGACTGCCCTGTGGAAGCGGCAACAGGCCACACAAGCATGGACAACAATGTTGCTTGCCCAATAGAGGCAACTGTAGGCTGCACAGGCATTATTGCCAGCAATGCAAGACCCATGGAGGCAACTGTAGGCCTTGCAGGCCTGTCAAGGGATGGGGCCACCTGCGGCACCACCCGACTTGTGGTGGGCACTCTTGCCCTTGCCACATCTGCTGGCTGTGGTAGCTGCTGCTGGGCCCATTTGGGCTCGCTGACCATTTCCTTGAAAGACAACAGTTTGTGCTTTGCAGCACAGTCAATTTGTTCTAGCACTGAAATGTGCTGCCTCCACATCAGCTCAATCTGATTAAGCAGACCTTCCATCACCATGACTGCAAGATTGTCTTGCAGTAATGACACTGTAGGGAGCACTGGTTGCACTGCTGCTTCTAGCCACTAAAGCAGCTCTTCTTCACCCATCTCATATTGCGCTTGGGGTGCAAGTTCCCTCATTACTGCCAGTGCCACAGCACATGCATATGTTGTCACTGGTGCCTGCCAAAGGCTTGGTACCAGCTGGTAGTAGCACTAGTGGCACACGTCTGCAAATTGGTGCTCATAGTGCCCTTCCTCCTTGTCCACCTTGGCATCTCATAGGGTAGTGGCTCCTTGTGGTCTGGGTAGGCCACAGCTGCATTTTGGGAAAGGCTTTTTGGAATATTTGGCACTAACACATGTGTGGTTTGACCCTGTATGGGTCTCCCACCCCTTCTAAAGCTCTGTAAGCTCTGTCCAGGCTTGTAAGGGCCTTGAAAGGCCATTTTTAGTATGAGTCTGCACATAGACTATGTGTCAGGGACAAGGGAACATGGACAACAAAAAATCTCCAAAGTCCACTCTGCAGACAAACACCTACAAAGTTTCAGCCACATGGCATGTGGCATCAGCTGTTGCCATGATCACCTGGCCTCCATATATGGCCACTATTCAGACTTGGCCACATTATGGCCTCCGTCTACCCTATGCGCATTGCGCAAGCTACTGAGGGCATTTAACGCCCTGCAATTCTAGATACTAATCCATCACTGCAAGTAATTTACATCAAGGGGCTTCCATATGGTGTCCCCCAAACTCCATCTCACTTCAAATTTGAGGTGCCCCAATTGATTCCACTGATGACCTATAAGGTTATCCACTAACCATTTCTGGCTGTCAGCTGCACCAAAATCATATAGTACAGGCATCACACACTTTGGAAACAGCACATCATTATTTGCCAGATATGGTTGCAGCAGCAACACATGAAACTTCGGCATGATGTGTTGTGCCTGCAATGCTGTGGGCGATTCCAGCACATAATTCAAAGTTGTAGGCTCAGCCTCCAGGACCTTATATGGTCCTACCCACTTTGGGCACAGTTTAGATGCCCATCCCTTGGGCAAATTCAAGTTCTTGGTGGACAAGTACACCAAATCACCCTTTTTGATTGCTGGCTCATTGCTCCGGCACATCTGAAAGATGCATGCTTTAATAATTGCATTGTGGGCACTTGCCAAGTTCATCAGCGCATTCTGCGCAAAGTTCTTGATCCCAAGATGAATCACTTCATCAATACAAAGTTCCTTGATCATCAATGGCATGTAGCCATTGTTGAGCTCAAAGGGGTCATATTCCATTGTTTTGTATATACTTGCATTGATTGCAAAGTCTACTAGCGGGATTTGATCCACCCAGTCCTTCTGATCAGGACAAACAAATGCTCTGAAGATTTGCATGACATTTTAGTTTGCACGTTCTGTCTGCCCATCCGTCTGTGGATGGAATGATGTTGACATGAGCAACTTTGCTCCGAGAAGCTTATGCAGCCCCTTCCACTACCTGGAAGTAAACTTAGAACCTTGATCACTAACAATCAAACTCGGTAGGCCATGTAGATGTACTATCTTTTTGAGATAGATCTAGGATAGCTCCGATGCTTTTGTTGTCATATTCACTGGAATAAAGTGGACCATACTGGTCATATGGCATATGACTACCCAAAGGTAGTTGAACTCATGTGATTCAGGAAATGGTCCCACAAAGTCCATTCCAATAGAGTCCCAGAGTTTTACTGGGACAGAAAGTGAATGCAGCTTCTCAGCTGGTTTCTGGTTTGAGGTCTTTGAATAATGACATGCTTGGCATGTAGCACAGAAGTGACTTGTTTCCTTGGCCATTTGTGGCCACAAATATGATTGACACACATAGTTGAGCGTCTTCTAATATCCAAAGTACCCAACAATGTTATGGGCCTGTTCCAGTATTGTCATGATTAACAACCTCTTGCATGGTATGCATAGTACTTTTGCATCCATGAGATCCGTCATATAAACAAGTTTCTGTTTGATGACAAAGCGTGGATGCTTTGTTGGTTTGTTGAGTATCTCAATGAACAGGGTATCCTGCATGTAACCTTGTCAAATCCAGGTGCACAACTGCGCATCTCCTGAATCACCGCCTCCAGGCCTAGGATCAGCTGTAGCTAATGCCTGTCCTATGGTCAAGTCATCCTCCCTGGACAGTACCTGTACTATGGGCCACTCATCGGCCAGCTCCACTTCTGCCAGGCCTTGAGCTTCAAGGTCTTGAGCTCCTACCTGCTCTTTGAGCTGTTTGCTACAGTGCACTTCATGAGCCTGCATAGCTCGAATTTCAATGTGGTGTTCCACTATTTCCTGGAACCTATGCAAGGGCAAGTCCTCATTGTCAGAGTCAATTCTCTTGTCCGCTTGGACAAAGTCATGGACATCATGGACATCCTTGCATGTATCACTTTCAAAGTATTGTGACAGACAGTCCATGACCTTATTCAGCTCCCCTTTGACATATGTTATGTCATACTGGTATTGCAACATATAGCTGATCCATCATCGCTGTTGTGGCAACAGGTGCACTTGAGTTTTGAAGAACTCAAAGGCTTCATGATTTGTAATAATATGGATCCTATATCCCATCAATGTTCTGTTGCATGGTTGCGAACTTGTGCAACATGAATCCTGCAGGTCTGCAGGTTTGCCAGGTCTTTCCTTGGCCAAACATAGCCCCCATGCCTGTTTTTGACGCATTTCAAATGAGCCATATATACTCATCAATGTGCAGATCAATTGGCCAAATAATTGGCATTTTGGCACAGATCTGTTTAACCATTTTGAAGCACCGCTGATGTAGCGGTTGCCAATGAAATGCAGACCTGTTCTGGGTCATGGCCATGAGAGGGCCAGTGTAAGCTGTAACATCTGGTAAAAAGTTACCAATGTAGTTTACTAGTCCAACAAAACATTGGATATCATTGTAATTACGTGGTGTTTGCCACTCTTGAACGTGATTGAGTTTATCTGACTCTGGGGTGAATATCCTGCATGTCTATGACATGTCCTAAGCAATCAATACTGGGTGTGTATAGCTCACACTTTTTTCATTTGAGATATAAGCTTGCTTTACACAGTTGTTTGAATACGACGTGTAAGTGCTGCTCATGCTCCTCTATGGAGTTGGAAAAGATAAAGATGTCATCTAAATAGAAGTGCATAAACTTCCCAATGACATCCCAGACTATGGACATCATTAGCCTCTAAAACGTTGCTGGTGCATTACAATCACCAATTTGCATAATATTACTGACAAAGGTCCCCATCAGGGATGTGAAGACCGTTTTTAGAATGTCTTGTATGCATATGCATACCTGCTCATAAGCATCTGTCAAGTCAACTTTTGACCTATATCTAGCTTGCATGACATCCTCGCATATAACTTTTTGGTCCAGAAGTGGGGTCACATCCTTGATGGTGTTATCATTGTGCTGTTGTGCATCCAAGGCTGTCTGTAATGTCCCATCTTTCTTAGGAATGCACAGCAAAGGTGCTGCCTGCATTGCTGACTGTGGTTCCCACCACTTAAAATTGATAGAATGATTTGTCTTATCATGAAGCTGCTCCTGTAGAGCTCGCAGACAGCAAGGCAAATGATACTTATATTGCTTGTTCTCATCTATGAGATTGATCTCATGGTTTACTTCCCTCCATGGGGAAGCTCCTCCTTTGTCTCATTTATGGTATCCGTGAATTCCTGCTGTCATTGTTGGCGCAAATGCGGAATGTCATTATCCAATAGGCATTGAGCCTTTGCCTTCCTTCTATCCATGTGCTTCTGGTGCGGTTGAGCCACAGGTTCAAATCGGTCTTGAAGCGCACACAAATGCACTTCTCCAGTGTCTTCCATCTTCAGCCTCAAAGGAGACTTTAATACTGTCGACTTTGCCAACTCCTGCATGCTCTTTGCCTTTAGCAACTTTCCATCAAACATTATGTCTGATGGTTCTGATATTGTCTGCACAAGGTTGGTGGTACACTTCTCCACTGTGTCAGGTTCCACTGACCATGGGGGCTCAGTCCACTGGGCGAGTACCTTACATGGTGATCACTGTGTCCACAGACGCAGAGTACCAGTAGGGTGCGAAGCGTAGGAGACTGAAGCGAGGCAGGAGAGGTGTGTAGGGGAGTGCTGGTAATGCCGGAAGAGGGGGTGAGTGCCAGGGTGGGTGGAGGATGAGTGCTGGGGGGTAGTCGCGAGTCCTGGGGTTCAATGAGATGACAAGCACGGGGACTTAGCAAGTCCTGGGGATGGAAACAGAGGAGCAGAGATCGAGTGAGCCAAAAGGGGAAAGGATCAAGATAAGATAAGGGGAAAGGAAACAGAACATGTTGAGACTGGCGACCAGAGACAGAAAATGTCAGGTTCCGCTGACCTCGGGGGCTCAGTCTACTGGGCGAATCCACCTTACGGCTATTCACCGTGCACGAACACAGAGCACCGGGAGTAGCGCGAGGCGTAGGAGACCGAAGCGGGGCGGGGGAAGGTGCGTAGAGGAGCGCCGGGAGTGCCGGTGGGTGAGACGAGTGCCGGGGAGGGGGAAGGACGAGTGCCGGGGGTTGGCGCGAGTCCCGGGGATGCGAGAGAACGAGACGAGCGAGCGCCGGGAGCGAGCGAGTCCCGGGGATCAAGAGGAAAGCAGACGAGGGGACTTAGCGAGTCCCGGGGATAGAAACAAAGCTGGGGAAGTTGGATAACCAAAAGGGGAAAGAGTCGAGATAAGATAGCGGGAGATGGAAATGATTAAGTCAAAGAGAAGAGAGCTGGGAACGTAGAGTCGAGAGAACTTAGAGTGGGAAAGGGAGAAGAGGACAACGAGATTAGATTAGAGATACAAGACGAGTTGAGACGAGAGAGATAGTCGAAACAAGACGAGTACGAGAAAAGAAGCAGTAAAGTAAGGAAACCGGGGCACGAGAGAGATGAAACAGAGGCGAACACAAACAGACAAGACAGGGGTTACGTTAATATCAAGACTAGAGTACCTACTAACTACTCTGCGCCTTATATACTACGTGGTAC
>JAGGAQ010000430.1:0-16802 GCA_017657225.1 Termitomyces sp. T69sscA | reverse complement strand
CCTGTGGGGTGTGGTTTTTTTGTTTTCTTTTTTTTTTTTTTTTTTGTTTGTTTTTTTTTTTTTTTTTTTTTGTTTTTTTTGTGTTGTTTGGTTGGGGGGGGGGGGGGGGGGGGGGGGGGGGGGTTTATGGTCGCATGCTCTGGGCTATGTGCCCGTGTTTTCACTTATCTTCGGTCGAAGGATCGTCTGAGGCTTTTCAGTTTGTTCAATTTCTATATCACTATAGCTGTTTACACGCGGCCTCGTACACGCTGTGTGTATCCATTTCCTCTGCCTCTGTATCCTTGTCCTCCTCGTTGCCTGGGGTACCCTCTTCCTCTCGCTCTTATGCTGTAGTTTCGGGGTCTGTCTTCATCCGGTCTTTCGTCTATGAAGTCGGTTGTGCCAGCAGTGTCACCTCTTCCATTTGGGCGGTATCCTAACCAGCCTGGTAGTCTTGAGTAGGGACAGTTGTACGAGTCGTGGTCTGCGGACTTGCACCCTGTGCATAGTGGCTGTTCGTTCGCGCCGGTCAGGGCATAGCCTTTCCCAAAGGTCAGTGTTTTGAAGGTGCATGCCCTCATTTTCCGTCTTAGGAGTCTGTATTCTTCTTCGTCGTATCCGGGGTCGTTTATGAAATACAGGTTCCAGCATCTCGTTGTGCCTGTTCTCTGTTTGACGGGGAGGAAGGAGGCCCTGATGTCTAGGATCCGGTCGAGGGCATCCTCAGTCGGGAGATTTGAGTTGCTTTCGATTATCGCCCTTATCTCTGGGGATGTCCTGAAGGTCCTCTTCGCTAGGTCCTCTACAAGTCCCCGTGCACCTTCAGTGTTATTGTATGTTAGTCCACCCATCGTTAGGATGTAGAGCTGCCTTGGAGGATTTCGGGGGAGGAAGAATACGGTAGCTTCTGTCGATGCCACTACTTCTAGGTCAAGTAGCCTTTGCGCTTGTTGGGGGTCCAGGCCTACAATCAGGAGGTGGTATGGGTGTGGGTATCTGTTTCCGTCGCTTGGGGGGAGGTTTTGTTCTGGGAATATTACCGCCACACTCTCATCATGTTCGACGTATACTAAATTTTTTATGACCTTCTTTATTTGGTCTCCTGCCCTTGTCTTCCCTGCTTCGGTCGGTTCGTATCTGGCTCTATAGAGTCTGGCCCAGATTGTTGGTTCCGCTATGTCCTCCCATTCGTTTAGGGTTTCCGTGGCTATGTTGTAGGCTGGGTCTGCTGCGAGGTGTACCTTTGGCCAGCCTCCTGGTGGGGTTGCGGTCCTGCGGAAGCCTTTTCCGTTTGTTGTGATGTCCCCTTCCGTCGTTTCGAACCATAGTTCGGGATCGTCCTCGTCTGGGTTTTCGTACCCATCATTGTTGTGGGTTCCGTGTGATGGGGAGGATATCTTCATTGGGCTTTCCCCCCTTAATTCCGTGTCTCTGTTACTCTTCCCATGTTGGGGTCCAGTACGGGGTAGACTGTCGGTTTCCGCATCTTGGTGTACTGTCCTACCGCTTTTTGTTGCCTCCGCCCGGGGGGTGATGCTGGCATTCTGCGTCCCTCTGCTTGTCTCCATTTTCTGGGTTGTGTCGGTGTAGCTGAGGTTCGACGTGGACAGGGCAGGGGTCGGGCTAAGGGTCCTCCGGTAACCTCCTTCGTCCCCACTGATGTCGCTTCCGCTTTCGGTCGCTAGGCGTTTCTGCGATCTTTCCTTAAGTGGTGAGTCCGAGTGGGGTCGCTTATTTGAGTCGGGAAATCGTTTTGCGGCTAGTTTTGTTTTCTTACGGTTCTTCCTGGGCGTCACCGTTTGCCATCCATCAGTAGCGCTTTTGTTTTGGAGTAGTGCGTTTACGTCTTCGCTCGCTCTTCCCAGGGTATCATCGACTTCTATCTCGAAAGTTTTTGTAGCTTTGACACTTTCCTCTATGTCTAGCTGTTCTTGAGTTGAGACTAGGGGCATGGATGACAGGGGGATTTCTGGTGACGATGCAGGGGGTGTGTCGATCTGCATGTGGTCCGTTTTGTTTTTTTGTGCGCTTTGTTGAAGTTCTCCTTTTGTGAGGGGGGGGGTGCGTCGGGGTGGGGATCCCGTTACGGCTTCCGCATAGGATCTCTCTGATAATGGGCTCGAGGGTCTTTCCATGTCTCTGGTTGTTGTTGGCTCGGTTGATTATTTTGGTGTTGTGTATTCTGCTTCCGATTTCTCCCGGCTGTTTTTATCGTACTTGGGGCGTTTAGTTTGCTCGTCCTGGCTTCAGGTCTCTATTCGTCTCATGTGGTATTTGTTTTCTTCATATGCTTATTTTGTCTTTGCATGTTCATTTGTGTTGTGTGGGTTTTCTCTCCGGGTTCTCCGGGCGCACTCATTTGGTGTCTGCGGTGTTTAGGGTGCTCTCTGGCTCAGGGGAGGGGAGTGCTGTACTCCGATAACCAACTTGATTTCTGCTCTTTTTGGCAGTGTCCCATTTGTGGGTCCCCCGCATTTGCCAGTGGTGTTCTGGGTTTGCTAGGGGTGGTCGGAGCTTTCGGCTCTTCCCTATTCCGTAACCGTGATGGTGGTTCGGGTTCAAGTTGCCTCACCTACTTTGATTTTGTTTACACTTCAAATTTAGAACCTGCACTTTGTTGTAAGTTCTCGCTACAACAACTTCTTGCATGATCATGACCACATTATCATTCAACATCATGTGCTGTCAGTTTATGATTGTGTGCTTGGTCATCTCTTGTTGCAGCAGTGAATTGCATAATCATGTGCAAGTTATTGTTTAAACTATTCAATATACTGTATTAGAGTAAATGATACTTGTAATATTGTACCAATCAACATACAAATATAGTATACAAATGTTACGCTAAAGTCAATTTATATATCGCAGCTTGTACAGTTGTGCCAAACTTGAGACCTTGGGCTTGCCATGCAGCACAACAGCCCATCCTCAATGGTTTAGAGCATTCAAATGGGTCAAAATGACCATGCCATCCTTTGGATTTCAAGTCCTTCCTGCTGAGTCAAGATAGTGCATAAGAGTTAATCACAGTTGGTGCAACATCACATCATCACTGCTGGCACCAGAACATGTTTCTACTGGAAAAAGCAACAAAGAAATGTGTCATACCATTTCTTTGGCAACTTTTTGCTCAAGAAAAAGGCATTTTTCATTGTCTCAACCCTTTTTCCATCAGAAATATGTACACTAAAAATAGCATGACACATTTCTTTGCTACTTTTTCTGGCAAAAACAGATTCTGGTGTCAACAGTGCATGGAGGATGATCATGGCTATAACTATTTGTGAACCCCTATAAACCTGTGCACTTGATGAACCCCACATCACATAACGTGCCAGGATAAATACATGCAAACATTCATTATGCATTGCACAGAATAAACCATATGGTTGGCTGTACATTATCAAATGCAAGACCATTGTGTTATAACCAAAAGTAACAAGTGGTGTCCCTTGACTATTGTTAACACAAGACTTCACTGTTGAACATTTAACACAACAGAAATTTAATTCAAAACTAGAGAGGTACCCAGCTGCAAGAGCCACCAAACTGAATCTCAGGCAGCCTGACAGGTGCAGGAGATGTAAGATCACAGGTGGTGGAGGTAAATATGTTGCTTCTGGTACAAAGTGCAATATGTACAGCTTACTGAGCTTGTTGGGAATGCCAGGAGATTATTGAACTTGTCCCAACCTGTGCTGCTAGAGTCTTGAATCATGTCTTGGAACTGTAATTAGATAGCAAGAAATGATATAATATTCTAGTTTGCCATTAGCCCCCAACCTGTTGCTGTCCTCATTGGCAGTCAGGTGTCACACAGTGTGACATGGGTTCATGGGGTTCACAGGGTTCATAGAGTTCACAAATAGAATTACCTGGTGATCACAGAAGGTGTTACTTTGTGGTCTTACACTCCTGGGCCAGAATATGTTTCTGATGGAAAAAGTATCAAAGAAACCTGTCATCTGTTTCTTAGCCAGCTTTTTACTATAGAAAAAGGCAAATTTTCTTTGTTCAATCACTTTTTCCATCAGAAGTTGACACGTTAGAATGGCATAACAGGTTTCCTCTTCACTTTTTCCCAAGGAAACACAATTGGGTGCCAGCAGTGTTAGCCTCAGTAATTGTAGCTGCCGGCGGCTATTTATTTGTTCATTCACTCCTACTCGGGTATATGTTTGTAAATCCAGGAATTGGCCATTCGACCATTGAATTCACCAAAGTCCAATCTGTCATCCCTTTGTATTCCCCGCATCACCAGGATTGAAGAACTCAAAACTCTGTTAACTCAGAGCTGGATTCGTCAACCAGAGGCATTCAAAGCGAAGCATTGTTTTGAGAAGAACCCTACAAAGGTGGCTATCAACAGGCAGAGCGCATGCGGGAGCTCTGTTGAACCAGGGATACATAATGATGAATCGCAAATTGTATAGAACACCCCTGCCTGTGCCCGGGCCACAAATAGTAAGATTCCTAACCTTCTTTGCGCAATCTAAAGTCTGACTAGCCTTTGTTCCAACTTGATGCCCAACAAGCTGGATGCAAAACTGGCTTGGCAACAGCGGAGCGCTAGCGTGTTCAAGGTCAATGCTTTGACACGCGCAAAAAATGCCGGCAGCTAATCTGCTTTTTGGGGTTGCATACTTCTTTCTAGCCTTCCATTGAGCGTTTATCTGGTGGAGCTTATAACAGCATGTGGTGTCCCGCTAAAAGCTGTTTTGAACGGGAAGATTTTCACCAGAGTATCCGACTCAATCTATACCAACCAGAAAATCTGCTTCACTTCCTCTCGCTGTTGGGTGCATCATGCATACTTGTCGCATTAGCAATTCCGACATATATCCATGGTGCGACAATCAATGAAACTCTTACAGTTACTGCAGGAGCACGATAGCGCTGCTTTGATATCCCACTGCCCTCGCTTACTGTGACAAACATTGCCGCACTGCAAGACATACCAACTTTCTATATCCCGGCTTTAGTGAATCGGAACAAAAGTTTCCCCTGCATCGGAATCTACCTCGGACGATCTTTATATGAAGACTTACAGCGATTTTAACTCTTAGATGTGTCGTCAGTAATCATCGCACGTTTCTCATGCCGTACATACGGTTATGGCCACAAACTTCTCACAGAATGTCACAGCATTGATATATCATTACAATCAGAGTAACTCGACTTTGCCTGGCATAGTAGCTAATGCAGTGGAAAACTAGATGATGTTCCTTGGCACCAATACAGGGTAAGTCTGTATGATACCGATCCATAATCCGCGTAATGCAGCTACTTGATGCGCAGGATATATGGGGCACAACTGTTACTCCAATAACACTTATCGAGGAGGACGCTTTGGTGTTGGAATTGATTGCCTACTGGCTTTCCTATATGAGACTGGGAACCTGATACCTAGAAACTTTCCTTTAATCTAACCGCGAGCGAGATTGTAGACCAACGGAAGAGAAGCTTAATCGTATCTATGTTCATTATTTTGACGTGGATACAAATTGTTGTTGATAGAAGAAAAAGTTCCAAAGCCGGATTTAAGGTTTGCAATCTTATCTAACCTAGGTCGATCAAAGCCAGTACTATCATCACTTTACAACTGAATAGCTGTCCTACCTCGTCCTACAAGAACTTGAACATCTCAAACTAATGAGTGATCTACTTCGGTCGACGTTGAGTGCCCGTATATCCAAATTACCTCCCCTACCACAAAGTGAGGAAGATGAAGACCATGAAAGCGAGGAAGCCGCGAGCACAATAGGATCTCTACCCGGTAGCGGTATGGGACAACCAGCTATGTCAGTCATCTGCTCGGCTTAGTAGGAAATCGTCTATTGATTGTGTATCTGCGTATTCAGGCCGAGGCGACACCCCAAGCCATTCCATCCACCAAACCCTGAATACGCACCAGTATCTGCCTCTTCATACTTCCAACAGGCTCTTCAAGTTTCCATTTCAACGCGTGGACTAGACTTTCGGGTCTACTACACACCACCGACCTTTGCGGACGGAACAGTCATGATCTGCCACCACGGAGCCGGTTACTCAGGCCTGACCTTCGCGTGTTTTGCGAAGGAGATTACGGATATGACTAAGGGAGAGTGTGGCGTTCTTGCTATCGATGCCCGCAGGCACGGTAAGTGTGTTCTCGCCGTTGAATCTGGATGATGACAGAATGTTTTAGGCAAGACGACACCTACATGTGATCGTTCGGATGAGGATCTTTCGATCGAGGTTCTGGTAGAAGATTTTACAGAGGTCATACGAACAGTCTTTCCAGACCCTGCTGGAGCGCCTTCCATTTTAGTGAATATGCATTGACAACCTTAGAGACCACAGGAAATAACCACTGACTTCAACCCTTCAGCTTGTCGGCCACAGTATGGGAGGTTCGGTGGTCACCAGGAGCTGTCCTGTGCTGTTAGAGCGTAAATACAGAGTCAGCGGCGTAGCCGTTTTGGATATAGTAGAGGGTAATCCGATCAATTCTTTGTAGACTCATACTAACGCTCTCAAATAGGATCTGCGATCGACGCTTTACCATTTATGAACAACCTGTTGAACGCACGTCCGGATGGGTTTAACACTATCGAAGAAGCTATCCAGTGGCAGTAAGTCTTCTCTTGTTCCATAAGAGTATGTTATGATGTGTTATAGTGTGACCACAAAGGCAATCCGAAACGCTTACTCCGCGCGGATCTCCATTCCTTCAATCATGATTTCCGATCCAACCGCATTGCCCCCTTACCAGTGGCGTACACCCTTGCGGTCCACTGCACCTTTTTGGCTAAGTATGACGATCATCTTTCTGATCACATCAGGACTTGGTATCTTACTCTTTACTACCTCAGGCTGGTTCAAAGGATTGTCGAGCAATTTCCTTCAAGCCCGCACTGCCCGCGTACTTGTCCTAGCAGGAGCGGACCGGTTGGACAATGAACTAATGATTGGTCAAATGCAGGGCAAGTTTCAGTTGGTTGTCGTACCAGGCGTTGGTCACATGTTGCAAGAGGTTCGTCTAAACTCTTGTCTTACTCCACGCAATCCTCGTAATTCTTGACATTCAATCTCAGGACGATCCGAAGAGACTTGCAGAGATAATGGTAGAATTTTGGAGACGCAACGATCGCGTTGTAGTGGGTGTCAAGAAAGTAGGAGATCCGTAGAAAACGTTAGATGTAGATGCAATCACCCTTTTCAATCAACAAATGGCAATTAGGTACTGCTGTGCTTCTCCTCGACTCTTTTGTCTTCGTCATCCTTTCCTGATCTCACCGGCAACCCCGCAAACTTATTCCTCAGTGCCTCATATTTCCTCCTTTGCACCATACTAACACTTGGATTTACCTTCTCAAGCGCTGTTGCAAAGTCCACAACTCGCACAACCACTTTCTCGATCTCACCGTCCCCAACAACCTTTCCTTTGTCCATCTCGTCAAGTGCACCTAGCGTTCGCTTAAGCGCAATTACCCCTGCCTCGCGCACGAGTGCTGCAAGATCTGCACCACTAAACCCATCACACCTTTCCTTGACAAGCATTTCAACACCGAGCTTTACGTGCTCCAAGGATGCCGCATCGCCACTGCCCAACGGGACCTTCTGCGTCATCGTGCGCACTATCTCAGCCCGCTCTTCGGCAGATGGGAGGTCGACATACAGAAGCTTGTCAAGTCGGCCGGGGCGGACCATTGCGGGGTCAATCATGTCTGGACGGTTGGTTGCTGCGATGACGTAGACGCCTTTGCGCGCGTCGAGACCGTCTAGTTCTGTTAGAAGGGTGTTGACGACGCGGGCAGAGGATTCAGACTAGTACAGAAGTTTGTCAAGTGTTTTGTCAAGCGTTGAGACAATGGAGAGGTGACATACTAGGTTGTCGTCTCGACGAGGGACAAGAGCGTCAAGCTCATCAAAAAAAATGACACAAGGTGAGGAAGCGCGAGCACGGGAGAAGACTTGGCGGACTGCTCGTTCACTTTCGCCAACATACTGTAAGCATTTGTCATTTGTCAAGTATTAAGCATCTCTCAGAGACGATTACATACCTTGTTCAGCAATTCAGGCCCTTTGACACTGATAAAATTCGCCTTTGACTCATTGGCAACCGCCTTGGCCAACAACGTCTTACCACAACCAGGTGGGCCCCATAGAAGGACACCACAAGCGGCTGAGATGCCCACAGCATTGAATAATTCGGGCCTTTTGATAGGTTGCACAATAGCCATATGTAATTCCTCTCTCGTCCCATGTAGAGCGCCAACATCTGCCCAAGTTACGTCTGGCACCGTAGCAAAGCCCTCCCGTTTGGAGGAGGGCTGGACGTGTTTAAGAGCTAGAAGAAAATCGGAAGCGTTGATACAGATTGGGGCAAGTTGTTCTTCTGTCAGAGGGTCTGGGTGAGCATTCAGGAAGTGCGCTATAGAACCCGGAGGTGCACTAGATGCAAGATGGGAGAAGGGGGCTATCGTTAGCTTGGATGAGAGATCAGCTCCGGAGGGTTGGGGTTGATCGATGACCATAGCAATGTCTTGATTTGGCGAGGGCTGAATTGACAGAGGTATGGAATCTGGAAGGATCAAGCCCCCCTCTGATAGTTGTTTGAAGATTCTTTTCACTGCGATAATCCCTGCTGCTCCTGTTAGTGCAGATAGGTCCGCACCGACATAACCTGGCGTAGCTTTCGAAAGAACTGCAAAATCGAAATCGCCAGCTAGCCTTAGCTTAGCACATAGGACCTTCAATATTCTACGGAAAGTTTGTTATTCGGAGGAAAAAACTAAGATGCACATACTTACTTGGCGCGAGCTTCCTCGTCGGGGACACCCATACTGATCTCATGATCAAATCTCCCAGCCCGCCGAAGAGCTGCATCAAGCGAGTCAGGACGGTTTGTGGCTCCCATAACAACGACAGGTTTGTTATCTGTCTTGTCCCACGACATATCTATACAACTGTCAGTCGGGGGAGAAAGATGGTTCAAGGCATCTGTACCATCCATGCACGTCAAAAACTGTGCTACAATCCTCCTCTCCATCTCTCGTTGCGCACTCTCTCGTTTTGGAGTGATAGCATCTATCTCGTCTATGAATAAAAGACATGGGGCGACACGCTGCATTACGATGAGTTCAAAGTCTAGATAAGAAGATTGTAAAAAGTGTACGTACCTTTGCTTCTTCGAATGTGTCCCGCAAAGTTTTTTCAGACTCGCCCGACATTCCTGAAACTATTGAAGGGGCCGAAATATTGATGAACGGTACGCCTAGTTCCTAGAGAATGAAAAGCTCAATATGATGCTGATTAACAAAATCAGAAGATGATTACTCCAGCCATTGCATTTGCCAATAGAGTTTTTCCGCATCCAGGCGGACCATGTAAAAGGACACCTCGTGGAGGTTGAACGCCAGTATGAAGATAAACCTCGGGGTGACATAGCGGCATCGCAACAAGTTCAAGCATCTTTTCAACACATGCTTCTACACCACCGATATCTGCTAATCGTGCAGTGGGTGGTGCATAGTCCTTTGCGATACCTCCACTCGACCCAGACGCTAATTTGACTCGTTTGCTGCTCGAGTCTGGCGGACGAGACGACCGCACTTTCCGTTTGATATTGCTTGATGAAGCTTGGATATCAATTATGGTAGTCGAGTCTTGCGAAGCAGGAGTTCCAGGAAGTACCTCAGGTGTTTCTGATACCCGTGGCGGAGTCGAAGTCGAAGACGAGGGGTCTTCTACGGCAGAGGCAGCAGCAGGAGGAGTCTCTGGAGTTCCCGGAGGTATAGAGGAGTTTATATTCAGTTTAGTCCGTCTGTGATTTGACCAGAGACCCTGCATTGAGCGGTTCAGAACATTCGAACCCTGGCTGCTTTTTCGTGAGCTGGTTGTCGAAAGAAGTCAAAACACGCACAGACGCCTCCATTATTATCTTCGTCTGGTTTCTAAATGCCCTTCAAAGGCACTACAGCGAGATTAGTCCTTCAGTTGATACAGAAAACCTCAAGAACAAAAAATAATCGATGTTTGTCTGCGGCTGCCGACACAAATATAGGACTGATATTCGGACCGCGTCACGCGTTGCACCTCCAGTATGGACACGAACTGGTAGAACAGGAGAGCACTGCGGTGCTCCTATGTGATTATGAAGAGATCTCGATTAACATCCTCCGTGTGGGTTGGATTCTCTTTCTTCCAGTCACGTAGCTTTACGAGATTGCCCTTCGCAAGTTTACTATCACATATTCTTGTGTTGTCCACATCACGATGGCACATGAGGGTTGCGGGGAAACCAATCACATTGAGTCTCATTATCTCGTTTCGATCCTACTCTTCGGTGATAGGTATGTCCTTATGGCATCCCTTCAATGACAGGATCGTGGTCCGCTTCACACCATCAAGTCCAGTGGATTGCATCTGCCATAAGCGGTCGGAGAAGTCATCTCAGCACAAAATTACGCCCGTGCTTGCCGGTGTGCGGAAATGAATCTGCGAACATCTGAATCAAACAATCATGTTCACACCTGCCTTCCCACGAACATCCTCCCCACGGCTATTCGGTAACCCTTCACCCCTGCCCTCCGAGAAGCCCATTCATACTCCCTTCTGAAGGATAGGGGGGAGAGATTTGGGATGATCACATTGTATACGTCTGTTACTTATGCATTGTCTCCACGAGGGACCAATAATGGTCTCGTACTTCTCTCTGAATAAATCCCGCCTATCCGCCAAGGCACTTGGTCCTCGAAAGCAGTCTCAAGCATTCGAAGAACTGCCAGTGTCCTCTTATGACAGGTCATCCGACGATCGCAACGCAAGAAGGCCTGTGTGCCGACTAGATTGCACCCTCGTAACTGTCGGCTTCCCTGCGTTCTAACCTTCTCAGATACCGTCGTGGTCATGGGCCTCACTTGTTTCATAGGACAACTTTTCGTCAAGTCTAGAGAATATGTGATGTTTGGTTTCCACATAACAATGGCAGCGACACAAGCCATTGTGCAAAAAAGAGCAGCAACTGTATTACAGCCAACGACGATCTTATTGAAGGCCTTATTGGACATAGTCAAAGTAATTGGCACTTGTTGAGGGCACAAATCATGTAAATAAATACGTGGGATCGTCTTCCCATGCAAGCCACATGAGTGTCCAGTGCAAGAGAGCTTCGAGGCTATCGCTCGGTTATCACGAAATATTTCTCGAATACCACCCTCATCCCCCCTAAGGTGGTACTTGGGATTATGCTATCGAGGATTGGTAACCATATGATGAAAGGCACCGGCCTCCATGCGTATCTCGTGTTCGACATCATCCCCAAAGTTATACGGACACTTATGATATTATACCCAGATCTAGCCTGTTTTGTTCTCCACGCGTATACCGCTCCTTACCCTAGAAAACATTCCTGGGCCGAACGCCCCTTGACTTGCATGGGACTGACGCCCCAAACTCGATGGAAAAATTGTGGTTCAGCAGCCTCCATGTGAGACTAACAGCTGCACCGAGAATTTTCATCATACCGCCAGAACTGACCTAGCAGATAATACTTACCGAAGCCAAGATCGCATTGAACGTTAATTTTCGAATATCAAGCATCATTTTGCAGCGGACTAGTATCCTTTTTCAATGAGCTGAACTGGATTGACACGAGGCAGACGTTCCGATGTGCGTTCTCGAGGGTAGGCGTAAAAATTTACCAGTCTTGTCATGTCTGCAGTTACTACTATGACGGGAAAGTTGACGGATGTCCGAAATTTCTCTGCTTCGGTGACATGAGCCGAATTTTCGATGCTCAGTTGAATATTCGCGACTATCTGTGGCTCCTTCGATGTTCTCAAGATCTCTACTCGTACTATATTGCCAATTGACAACGTCAACTTCTTTGTTTCTCTAGAAATCATGATGTGCTGGTTGAGTTCATGGGAGACAAGGGTATCCTGTCCTCTTACCACATGTCGAAAACATTGATAGCAACATGATCTTTGCAAGACCTTGAATTACATTTCATCAGTTGTCGGGAAGACTACTTTACCGTTGGGAAGGACAAAAGTTCTATTCTAGATCGGCCAGATATTTCATGATCACTAACAGGAACTCTGGATGTGGCGGCTTCTGCGAATACACAGCCTGGAGTGCGTGAGTCATCCGGTAAGATGCGCAAGTCGATGCTGAGTGACATAATGCTATTGTTTCAGAAGGACTGTTTTGCATTGGCCGAAGATACTGAAGTCGGCTCGAATTGAGGGTAGGTGTCAATAAGCAGGAAGTTTCAGAACGAAGAAATGTCGCTGTGAGTGTGCAACGCCCTCCTGACGCAGTTTACATTCACCTTGATTCAGATGCAAACCGTGTTCCCTGAGTCTGCGCTTGAAACTTGAATATTGGATGTCTGCTCGGATATTTCCACTCGGAACCAGCTATAGCTAGTAGTATGAGCAGCATCCATCATCTCAATGGAAAGCGACAGGGGCATCTATCTTGCGAACATCTATCACATGTGATTTCCATCATTCCAACACAAAGGCGCTGATGTTGTGGGGAAATTGACTTCATCTTTGAGGCAAGGACAGCAAGACTCCTCCTTTCCAAGACTCTCCATCTCTCCATCGAACATGGCCTTGTTACCACTTAGTGGAGGGTTTCAGCGCATCGGGAAAGGGATTTACATGTCGTCTCCTGCGAATGGAACGCCTACTCGGTCATCGACGAGCAGTCGATCTCCAACGTGAGACTCTCTTACCCTTTCGTTGAAGTATACTCGTATTTACATCTGTAGTTTGATACTCACCTTCGGATGGAGTGCGTTTCATATCTTTCATCAATCTTTTACTGACACGCTGAATTAGTGGGGGCAAAATTATCACATCTCATGAAGTACACAACGGTTCATCGTGAACTTTACCCGGACGCAGTAAATATTGTAATTCAATGCGAACCTTCGTTCTTTATTAGTCGCGAAGCGACATGTGTATGTCTTCTTTCGTCGCCTTAGAGACCCACAACTCTATAAATTCAACAGCAAGCAAACCTGGAGCCTGTGATAGAAGTACTCGAAGATCTTGGTTATCTACCATCTTCAAAGATGAGATCCAAAGTCACTGACCAATACGAAGTTGATCCACCGCGTGTCCTGATTCACACATTTTCGAACGGTACACCCTTTCTTCATCCTCTTACTCATTGCTCAACCGGTATAGGTGGATGCAGCCAGCTCACATGTTTCAGCCGCCTCTTGAAAGTCCGCTACCCAGATTGGAACATCCTAGCGCCCGGTATCTGTGCCCTCGTCCTTGATTCCTGTCCTGGTCTCGGCACCAGACAACACATCAAAAATTCCATATCAACCCTTGTTCGCAATCCAATCCTCCGCGGCTTCTTGAGGGTCCTGATTACCTGGCTCTTTTACTGGGCCGCCATGAAAAAGCGTCTTTTTCGCTCCAAAGACCAGTTGGAGGTGCTGAAAATGGATCTTAACAGACCTAACATCTTGCCTTGGACACGGAGGAACACGCCGAGACTTTATTTGTGCTCGAAGGTGGACACGATGGTTGCATTATATGAAGTCGAGGGTCATGCCAAAGATGCCAAAGCGACTGGGTTCGAGGATATTCGATTTGAGGTTTTCGACAATACTGCGCATGTGAACCATGCAAAGTTGGAGCCGGAGAGATATTGGGGCGCCGTGAAGGCTGTTTGGGATGCAGCGTGCCAACAGGGGCAGGCAAATATCTGAACGGATGTGGAACACATTGGGCGCTTAGCGTTTGACGTTTCAGCCAGTCGGAAGAGGCTTTTGTCACTCGGTGCAGGGAACGATCACGATGTCCTTTGGCAAAACAATGTCTTGCGTCCATGTTAAAATGCAGACCTGCGTGACGTTTAATTGGCCTCCTCAGGACGCCGGGGATCCCCGGAGCACCTTGTAACCCCTGCTCCTCTTAGTTGACACGCCATGTGGAACTTTGTGCAAATCTTGTCGCGGATGCCTGCGATTTTGCCACGACCTTATCCCCTCTCACCGATTCATCAATGGCCTCCTTGCATCAATCTTGTTTCTGACTCGATCATGCTCCCACAAAGAGGGTATCACGCGAAAGGCGGTAAATTATCAACATCTGGATGAAACCCTGAGAAGAGTGATTTCGCACTTGTAATATCAGAATACATGTCACGCCATTGAAAGAGTATCATATAAGTATCTTGCCTACGGTGGAAAGCGATCTCAATTCACTTCGAGTCTTTGACTGTGTCTACTTGAGCGCAAAAATGCTTGAAATTTTTCCTCAGCTAACCGCTCTTGCTGTCGTCCTTTTACTTGCACTTGTATTTAGTACTCATAGACACCGATCAAGGACGACAGGAGGTCGTAAATTACCTCCGGGTCCTCCTGGTATACCGTTTCTAGGAAACCTGCTGAGTTTACCTGACGCAGTATGTCCCCTCTTCCCTCATCTCAATCTGATTACGACCTCAGGATGAAACCAATAGCATCTGGCGACGTACTATCGGAAATTAATCAAAGAATACGGAGGAATCGTCTCATTGAACATATTCGGTCGCGTATGTATATACAGTCATTGGTTCCTGGGCTACAAGTTGCGACTTTTGTGATAGCACTTCATCTTAATTGGGGACATTGACATTGCCAAGGAGCTTCTTGATAAGCGCGCGGCCAAATATTCGTCGCGTCCAGTGTGGCATTACGATGTCAGTCCTAGTTTTCTGTCATTGCATTTCAACGTCAACTCATCTTGAGTTCCGGCCGTCAGCGTCATTATGTAGATCCCATCGAGGCCCATTGGGTTCTTGCCACAGACGGCCAGAGTCACACCGTTGGTCGAAAGCTGACCGTAGGCATCATGTCTACAGTACGAGCTGGCAAGACGGAACCTCTTCAAGAGTTTGAAGCAATCCTGAACATCCAAAGACTACTTGATGATGGAGGTAAAGAATGGTTCCGTAATATGGACTTGTATGTGACATTCGTGTAATACAATGTACATCCCTCATTTTTATTACAGAATCTCAGCTAGCTCAATACTTGCGGCTTAATTTGGCATTCACTGTCCAACAGGCCAGGAATCAGAACTTAAGGATCTCCTTAATGTTGGTTGCACATCATTTGAATTTGCAAAAGATTCGTTAATTCGTCGTTTGAACGAAGGTCATTGATGAGGTGGTGGTTTTAATGTCTCCTACAGCCAGCATCATCAATACACTGCCCTTCATTGATTCACTTCCCGGGCCCAAGCCGTGGAAAATACGCGCAGAGGAATTTCGGAAACGAGAAGACGCAGCATACAAGAAGCTAATCGATCAAGCTATGGCAGCCAAGGCCTCTGGTATAAATACGTGCGTGTGCATCTCATTTTTTCGCCTATAATGGAGTTTAAGTATCTCTTCAGATGGGCTGCTAAATTTACAGGAGACACTTCCGAAGGTGAACAACGTTTCCTCGTCAAGGGATTCACCACAGTGAGTTTAATCTTTTTCGTCTCGTGTTTCTTGTGTATCCACTGAATGGTGTCGTAGGCAGCTATTGAGACTGTAAGTTCTCAAGAAATACTATATAGCCTTCCCTCATGCTTATATACTCGATGTAGACTGCTGTCACCCTCCAAAACTTTGTCCTTGCTTGTATCCGTTACCCTGAATGGATCCCGACTGCACAGAGGGAAATCGATCTTGTGGTTGGAAATGATCGGTTGCCGTCTTTCAGAGATCGACCTTTTCTTCCCTATGTAGAAGCTATAATACGTGGTACGTATTCGCTGGCTATCTGTGAGTCGCAGGATGTTGAAGACTAGGACAGAGACGCATAGATGGCGCCCTACAGGTAGGCTCAATCTGCTGCAATATCGAGGGATCTTATGGAGACTATAAAAACTGACTTAGCTCGGTTTGGTGTACCTCACCAATCTGTTGCTGATGATGTCATCGAATATCGGGGGCACGAATACTTCATCCCCAAAGGAAGCAATATTTTCGCTGTCACCTGGTTTGTTGTATTGTATCTGCCTCGTGTTCATGTTATCTATCCCAAACTCAGGGCAATTGAACACGATCAGTCAAGGTACAAGGAGCCAGACCGCTTCATCCCTGAACGCTTCCTCGCCCCCAAGGGTAACTTGAAGTCTGACTATGAAACGAGTGCCTTTGGTTTTGGTCGGCGCGGTTAGTTTTTCTCTTAACATTACTCGAACCTTCGATCCTCAAGCCATACATTCTTAGCATGCCCAGGTATTCCATTTGCTGAGCGGACACTATGGATAAACATTGCCACTATATTATGGACCTTCAACATTCGTCGCGATGGCGCACCTGATCCCAAAACAGGTCTACCATACCGTTATGGTGACGATGATTCAGCATTCAGAGGAGATGTTCGTTGTCGATTCCAGATTTCTATGACCAGTACTGACGATCCTGCTTGCGTAGTTAATAAATCGCCCATTCCCTTTTCCAGCAATTTTCGAGCCTCGTTCCCCGCAACGCGCTGAGGTCGCCCAAAGGGAATGGACCGAGTGCGAGAAAAATTTGAATGTCCTGCTCCCCGCATCAAAAGACGAATAGAAATCTGTCTATTCAAGTCTAAAGTTGCGACTTCATTGTTTATTATCAGTGCTTTCTCTGGCATTGGCATTGACTGATATCAGAGTTTATATAAAGTGTAAACATATGCTTGAACTTGATGTTCTCAAACAAGTGTCACCAACGTGTGAGAGAGCAATATTGTCGCAGCATATCGCAAGACGGATTATATTTGTATATATAATACAAAGAATCTGGAGTTGGAAACCGAAGATTTTATAAGTATAGGATAAGTAAAG